>APFE031241269.1:8867-25895 GCA_000404065.3 Pinus taeda | reverse complement strand
AAAAAAAAAATCATGAAAATTTCTATTGTAGGTCAATAAGGAGGACAATCAGAGAATAAAGGAGGATAAAAAAGGGACCTATTTCACTCACGTTTTTATTTTTCCACTCATTGTCATTCATCACTCCACCATTTCTTCCATTTTTTCACTCCTTTACTTCAGTTTACAAGGGGATTGTGTTTTCTAAAGATCCCCTGTAAACCTACAAGATCCCTTGAAAACCTATAGGATGATCCTGTAGGAATTACAATGGCTCAGGAATCCTACAAGAAGCGACCCTAGGGCAGAAAAATGACCTACTATGTCAAATAAATAACACCCCTACATCACCATTTCATTACCATACCTATATCCACTTTCATCGCCCCTGCATTCACCATCAAAAAATCAGTTTCAAAAAATATATTTGTCGCAATATTCAAGAGAAAAAAAAAAAAAATGAAACAGAGAGAAGAAGGGAGAAACACCTGAGTATGTCTCATTTCTCCACACTCCTAGTCTTCCTCTCAATCCATGTCACCAACCTCAAAATCCCAACAGAGTGTATGATTAAGAGTTCCGAGGGAGAAGAAGCTACAGGACATCCTATAGGAAATCCTGTAGCAGCCTATCCCACATAATACAAATCATGATTGCAACAAGCTTCTAGCATAATGATCCAAGAGCAAAAGGAGCTCCAAAGCAGCAGTAGCACCAACATCTTCAACACCAGGTACCTGCACATCAGAGGAATCATTAGAGAGTAATAAAAAGAGAGAGAGAGAAAATAGCATGTAGGCAACACACATCAAGCACCTCCGGTCTTCAACAACTACAGCTAGGGTTAGCACCACAAGTAAGTATCTCGCTCACTCTATCATTTGCATAATGTAGTCAAAATATGTAAAGGTTATGAGTAAGTTGGTTTATAAGCAAAAGGTGGCCAGTTAACTTGGTCACCTTCATTCAGTCAATGAAGATAAAACAGTTGGTCCTCCCACACGTGGCAACAGTCAAGTCAAAAAAGGCGAAGAGTAGGACAAAAATAGTTAAGTCTATGGAAGCATGAACTACGAGTTGATTACGAGGAGGGGGAATGATGAGGTGGTAGTGGGGACCAACGGTCCAAAAATAGAAAACGTACCTCTGTTGCCAGCACACCACCTCACGTAACTCAGCCATAAGAAGAAATATTCATTGATCCCCATGCACTCATGCAAACATTTCCTCGAGGCTCACTCTTGCAAAAGTCACTCTCATACCCACGCAACCTACAAAAGAGGAAAATTCCACCTGTCTCCTCCACAAGACTTCCTACAGGATTGCACAGGAAATCATATAGGATCGCATAGGAAACCTACAAGATATAGACAGATAGTCTATAGGATTGGCCGAGAGGAGTTTCAGAGGGGAAAACCTGGGGGTTGGCTACAACAAACGCTATGAAGAGGTAGACTCTATAATTCCCTCCCTTTTTCAAAGAGAATTGAACAAAAAATCCCCTAATGGGGAGTCAACTTGGCAGCTCTGTAAGGGAATTGTCTCCATAGTTCTTTCAGTTATTTACTTCTGCATTCAAAAAAATTGTGTCAACCATCTTAGCTCCTTCAAATTCATCAAAAAATGACAGGGGGATTTAATAGAAGGGAGCCCATTAATAGTGTCAGAATCCACCAACACCCTCAGGTGTTAGAAATCTTCACAAGACATAATTAGATGGGGTATTTTGAAAAATTAAGAGGGTATGATGATGAAGTGGCCCGAGATTCTTCTCTATCCCTCATACCACTGACCAAAATTCATGTCACTGTTGTGGTGAGAGGCCTCTCCATAGAGGTCGCCCCTGAACTCATAAGCATAATTACCACACTTCCCATAGGAGTTCCTTGGAGAAAGGAAGACAAGGGAGATAGAAAGATTGCCAGGAAGAAGTTCTTTTTAGAGGGAGAAGAGCCCATTGAGGACAAAAATGGAGTAAGGAGAGAAATCCTACCATACCCCTGGAATGAGGTGAGCTACCACCTTATCAAATACATCTCATCTGAGGGTAGGTATAGTGTGGTTTATGGGTATCACTTTAGGCTTCTTGAAGAATTCAGGTTTGGAGCAGAAACACCTCCTTACCATAGGCTCAGCATACCATACTTTCTTCTGCAATCATTGATAGACACAAGCATAAAAGTGCAGGAGGGAAATCACCAACAGTTAGCCTGGCATGGGTTAATTGGAATCATCATAGAAGATGCCCTCCACAACCTCGGAATTCCTATCCAATGGGAAATTTTTAGAGACATGCAGACATAGGAGGATATCAAAGCCCTCACATATGACATCACTCCTATTGTCAATGAAAAGGATGAGGAAGAAACTAAAACAAAGGGAGAAGAAGCAGAGCGGGATGAAGATGAGACAGATGAGGAGGAAGAAGAGGAGAAAGGGAAGGAAGAGGATGAGGAAATAGAGGAAGATGACTAAGAAGAGACTAATAAACAAGATGAGGAGCTAGAAGGAGAAGAAGAGATCAAAAACAGAGAGGAAAAGGGCAATGAAAAAGAGGAGGCATAAGACAAGGAGGAGTCACCTAGGGTGTCTCCAGAGGGCACTGAGAGAGAAGCAAGAGATGCCCTCACTTCTCTTAGCACCCCTATCAAACAGAAAGGCAAAAGATAGAGGCATACCCACTTATATTTCAGGACAAGGAAAAGCACAAGGATAAGGCAAAGGCAAAACCCCAAACGCCAACCAAAATTCCCATTGTGATTGAGGAATCACCTAAACAACACGAGAAAATGCTTCCTCCGAAGTCTCATATCACCTATGTGAGAAGGCCTATAACTAGATCCATGTCATCCAAAGGAAAAGCAATCCTACAAGATACACTACAGGACCTACAGGAAGCTAAAGCAGTCCTATAGGATACTCTGTTAAACCTACAAGAGACTCAAAAATTGGATAAGGAGGGAAATCTATAGCAGGAAACTAAAGAAGAGGACCCAGAGTTAAAGGAACCTAGCCCCCAACCTAACCTTGACCCCTACTACAGATTTATTGAAGGGGGCAGGATCATTCCACAAAAATTTTCTATTCTGCTATTCTTTGAGCTTCAAAAGTAGAGAGCCAAAACTCATCGATGGATGAAGATTCCAAATCCAAGGGGGTGGAAGAAATTGGTCACATGGAGGAGAAGCTCAAGGATATGGGTAGATAATTAAGTAGCTTGAGAGACAGAGAAGCCATAATGAGAAATCAGTTAGAGATAGAAAATGCATGGTTAAAAGGACAACTACAAGCAAGAGAGAACCAATTGCCATGTATGGCTAGTCTCTCTTTGGAAGGAATCCAGTGTAGGATGCCAGTTAAATCCTATGCCCTATACCTCAAGGAAAAGTAGATGTAGTTCTAGATAAAGACCCTAGCACAGAGAGGCACTATGCCATTTCAGCATTATAGATAGTTCATTGATATTTGTGATCAAAGTACATTGAAAGACAGGGCCAAGATGTCTGAGTTTTATTTGCATAACTTGGCCTTAACAAACATGAATATATGGGATCCTAATGCCAAGCTAGGAGATTTACAGTTGATGGCTTTGGCATCATGGATGAACCATGAGGAAGCAAGGGCTACAGAAATGAAGAAGATATTGGCAAAATAACAAACAAAGCCCCTTATGATAAGGGTTGAGCAGTCCAATCCAATGGCCCTCATCAACACACATAATTTAATTCCAAATGATCCTCAGCTTGCACCCAGGTATCTTGCTGCCCAAGAGCAAGCAATTTCACATTTTGAGGACATGTTTAGGTTGTTAGGGGATGATAGCATACATGCTTGCCTTAGGAGATGGAACAGATTTCCACACAGTTTAAAGATAAGAGAGTACCACTCTCCTCAAAGAATAAGAGAAGCACTGAATAGGACACCCATGTACAAGAATCCATGCAAAGGCTCAAAGTCAATTGGATTGGCTTGAAACTCAGTCCACCACCACTCTTACGAATGCTAGAAGGAAGGAAGGAAGAAGAAGAAAAGAGATAGTGGGTGGAGGTAGAAAATAAAGTAGGTTTCTATGAACAGGAAGAGCAAACCACAACAGAGGAATGGGATGTCAGGGAGGCCACTAGAGCTATGAATGACATGGATATTGATTGAGTTGCTCAAAGGATGAGCAACACTTTTAGTAGGGGGTGATGATGAGCCTCATAATTAGGTAATTATATGGGCCTTAATTCACCTCCTAGCTTAGTCAAACCAACTTTTCTCACAACTTATTACATGTTTTAATTATATTTTGTTTAATGAGATGAGTTAGAGTGAGATATTATGTCTAGTGGACTAATATGCATTGAATGCAAGTTTGGAAGCAAAAATCAAGGGATTTTGACAAAGACTAAGGTTTGAAACTTGAAAGGGACAAGGGAGAGATATTGTAGGAGGTAAATACTCCTCATTTACTCCTTCCCCATTTTAATTTTCCTTCATTAATCCCACCAGCTCAGAGTGCAAGCAGCCAAGCCATGAAGATTAGAAGGCAGTCGACCAAGTGATAGACAAAGAGTAGTTCATCTCGAGTTTGGGAGCCAAGCCTCCATAAATTTAAAGAAGTCATTAGATACTTCAGTTGTAAAATTATAGAGGCCTAGAGCCTCATTAGGATTCGAATTTTTGTTGTAAAACTCTTGCTATTTTCGAGCTCCAGACTTGTGGAAGACTTTTTGATGTAATTTTCTATTTTGGTAATAAGAATGAGTTTGTTCTTGATTCAGTATTGAGTTAACTCAGAGGGTTGAAGCTCTTGGGTTAAGGCCCAACTCTAGCAGCAAAGGTTCCTATTCTTGTATCTTTATTCTTAGCTTAGTTTCATAGATTCATGGTTAAACCGTTGTTAGAAGTATTTCATTGCAAGTAGTGTAGGTTTGATTAATTGTTTATTAGTTTTCTTCCATTTGTGCCTTACTTCAGTAGTAGGTTAGAAGGATAAAAGAGGATCCACAAATCTGTCAATAGGTGTCTTGGCCTCACTTCTTCCTTTTGGGATCATGATTTGAGGAAAAGACCCTTATGCAACCCAAAAAGACAGATTTCCATTTCTTTCATGATATTTAGAATTTGTTGTACTCAAACTAGCATTTGATCAGTTTTGCAAAGTAGGATTTCATTTCCATCTCTTTTATATTCATCCTTGTAGTAGATCTCATCCATGATTCCATGTTATTTAGAAATTTCTTCATGCATAAGCTAGACAATTAGTTCATTAAATTCTACTTTTCTAGTTCATGAGAATTCTTCTTGTTTACATGACTTTTTGGAAATTACACATGTTTGATGCATAGCAAGAACTTCAGAAGTAGGCAGAGATCTCATAGCAAGCGACCACCTTCCAACTTCATTCACCCATAGGCATTCCTCATTTTCAACAAAACCTTCACCAATTTCATCATTTTACATAGAAATTTCCTCAATCATTTTGAGCGAATCCAACCATCTCGTAAACTTGGTTTTGGGTTCTGAGTGATCCTAGGCCTCTTCTTACTCCATTCCACCCATAAACCACCTTCCCTAAGCTTTCCATCACCTCCAACACCCATCATTTTTGTCTCGGTTGCATCCATTAGAAATACATGGAATCCTGTAGGTTTCTAGTACATCCTGTAGGTTTTCCTGTAGTAGCTTGTTTTGAGGATGAATTGAGGGAAAACCTCTAGGAAGCCTCCCAAGGTCACCCAAGGGTCCCTCAAGTCTTCCAACCATCTTTTGAACCTTCCATCCATCCATTAGCACCCCTAAACCACCTGCCACATCACCAAAAGAGATTAGTCTGCACACTTGATTTTTCATAAAAAGCATAAAAAGACAAAACAAATTTATTACAGTCCTTTACATGCATAACAGTTGTGTTTGATGTTTTTTTTACTTCCATGCTTAGGATAGTAGCATTTTTTCATGTTGGTTTAGTGTCAGTGCAAAGCATAGCTCTTAGTAATTAATTAGGAAATGGTGTGCCTTAATATTGTATTTCATTCTTTCTCATTATTGCAGTATATCAGCTCTTTCTTAGGGTATATTTCTATTTCTTTCATCAAGGAACCAAGCTTCCTCTGAATCCATAGAAGTTTGGCTTGCAAACCCTAGTGGTCTCTCACCAACTAAATAGTGACAAAAGGAGAACCATCACTTTTACTTGTGTATACAACACTGTCACCTCCAAGTTTGTATGAACCCCAGGTTGATAAAGTAAAGTTGGTAGCTCTAGGATTTGCAACATTCTTGCTACAATACTAGTGTTCATCACCACTAATCCCGAATATTCGCAAATTTTGGCTCTTCTTCTGTACCGATGTTCACTTGCTTGGTTTTCAATGGCGTGGTGAGGTCCAAGTTCTCTACTTGCGGGCCTTTGACCTCGCAATGGCCTTCTACTTCTGGAATATTAATATTTCTTGGATCTTCTTCCTCCTCCTCAACGGTCACATTATAACATTCTATCACATGGCACAGCTGGGTGCTCCAATTTGGTTGAACCCAGTCCAAAGGTTCCTGCAGGATTCTAAAGATTGCTCCCTTAATCTCCTGTAGAGCTTCATCAATGCTTTAGAACCCATATTCAAAACTGAAGGTCATTAAGAATACTTCCCTTAATATATCCCACTCCACAGTGCCATGGTGGAGCTCTGTTTCCAAATACCAATCCATAGGAATTGCATCCAAAGTATGACAAAATAAGTGCACCCACTCTGGCTGCGGCTCAATTCCATAAGCTTTAGTCCACTTCGCTAAATGATCGCATGGATCATTTCTCCCATCGTATTTCTTAGTCAGTCTAATTTTAGGAAGACCAAATTGCAACCTCATCATCCTTATATAATCTTGCCATTCATCGAAGTTGTCCTTGTGCGTACCCCACCATCGTCTGGGAGTAGTGCACAACGTCAAATCTAGTGCTTGGAATCGATGATCCTCAGGTATTTCTCATTCAAAGGCATCCAAAAACTTATCCACATTAGTTAAACCATCATAATAGGGTACATTTCGTACCTCTGATGACACACAACGCAATGATTTAGTCATCATGTTGTAGCGCATCGTAGATACTTCATGCAGCCTATTTTGCCAGTGCTCCATCTCTTCATCTGAATCCAAGGTACAAGAAATTTCATGGTCCCATGCAATCCTACCATCTACTATTAGATTAACCCAGTCTTGGTCTCAAGTAGTTATTTCATAGATTTGATCCAAGTCATCATCACTCTCTTCGTAGTCACAAACCAGTTCAATATAGTGCAGTCCTTCGACAGGATCCAACGGTACTACAACTCGAAGGAATTTCCTCTCAAATGACATTGTCCTCTTCTTCAAGTTGATGACTCCTTTCATATATATGGCCCAGTCAATTCCAAGGAGCGTGGGGTATGGATTATTGTCATCAACAATTTCTATTACTTTGAAATCAGCCAATGTGCTCACACCTTCTATATCCACCGTTACTCCATGTAGACGTCCCATAGGGATCATATTCTGATGGTTTTCCATTCTAAGATGTATTGGAGACCACTGTAGCATAAGACTCCCCATTCTCTCCCATGTTTATTTAGGTAAAACGTTCGCGTCAGACCCCAAATCCAGAATGACCTAGTCCATCTTATAATCTCCTATCTAAGCGGTGAGCCTCATCTCGCACCCTGTTCTTGTCTTATGTTTGCCAATTTTTCTTGCTATGTGGTATCCATCAAGAGCGTTCTCTTCACCAGCACATTTTTTTATTAACTCCTGGAGGGCCTTCATAGCTTTACTATCATGCAACAGTTTCATGCTGGTTTCCAAGAATGTGGTAAGCATAGAGGGATCGACCTCTGCAGTCGCTCTAGTTTTTGGTACTCTATTCTGGCTCCTAGAGGTGGATGCCTCAGCGAAGATTTTCTTGGCTTCCATAAATTTTTCCTTTGCGTGCTCTAGATCGAACCCAACTTCCTTCTCTTGGGCCTTTCAGACCCATCCTTCCACTTCATGTTCTTTTCCCTTATCATCCCTAGTTGTAATCCCACTTCTCAGCACGATATTCACATTTGGATCTTCCTCGCGAGGCTCAACTCTCAACATTTGTAAGTTTTGTGCAGGTTGCTGACACTGTGTCTTTTTCTCCTGCATCTTAGCTATAAACACAGGGCATTCTTCTATAGTGTGGTCAAATTGGCTGCAGTATTGACAGGATGGTCATGTATGATTTTGACACTCTCGCACGTAGTGCCTTGGTGTCCCACAGTTATAGAAAATAACCTAACTATGACCTCTACCAGGTCCTCCTCCTCCTCGACCCCGTCCTCTTCCTTGATAACCCCCACACGCTCCTCCTATGCCCTGACCCAGAGGCCGAGTTTTTGTTTTCATTCGGTAGGTAGGCACTCTTTCCATCATTAGTTCATAGCTGCGACAGTGGTGCTCATCATGGCCGACCAATTTGTAGAAATCACAAAACAATTGTTGTGGTTTCTGAACGAAGTTTTGCAGCAAATGAAAATTATTCATTACGTGTTTTCCAGCTACCTAAGAAATACCACACCAAAGCGCGGCCCCTGCACTTGGTCATGTTGTAGCTTTTGGCCTCAGGGGAAGTGGTCCCCCTCCTGTAATATAATTTGCGAAGACATGGAAGTCTTTGTCATGCCCCTAGGTTTTACAATTCAGGCACCAAATTTCCTCATGCACATCTGGTTTAGTCTCCTTCTCTTTCTTCAAGCTCTGTAATTCCAAGCAGAGCTACTGCAACTACGAGTGAATTTGTTAGACTGTGACAGTGGCGCTCATCATGGCCCATCGATTTGCAAAAATTGTAGAAAAACTGTTGTGGTGTTTGAATGAACTTTTGCAACAAATGACAATTATCCATTACGTGTTTTCTAGCCACCTGACAAATAGCGCACCAGAGCGTGGCCCCCGCACTTGGTCCTACTGGAGCTTCTGGCCTCAGGGGAAGTGGTCCCCCTCCTGTAATATAATTTTCAAAGACAAGGAAGTGGTCTTTATCATGCCCCTGGGTTTTACATTTCAGGAACTAGACTTCCTCGCACACCTCTGGTTTAGTCTCCTTCTCTTTCTTCAAGCTCTTAAATTCCAAGCAAAGGTACTGCAACTGCGAGTGAATTTGTTGGACTCCCAAAGTCGCATCCTGAATAGGTGTCGCATGCAATCTCATCATGATTTCTAGGGCTTTTGCCTGAGTTCCTATCTTTTGCTATGACAAAGCAATCCTCAGGTCAGTTAGAAGCAAGGCTATAAACCACTCGCGGTGCTGACCATTTGTGAGCTACATATTAGCTTTACGGATCACACACTTCAACCTTTGATCTAACTCCCAAGGTGTTTCATTAACCCTCATCATGATTTCCTTAAATCTAACCACTGACTACGAGTCAGACTTATGCTTACTAAACTCTTTGTTTAAAGCATCCTTAGTCTCTGCTAGCGTTGCTACAGGATGATCATCACAGTACTTAATATACCACATTAGTGAGCGATCTTGTAGAGAAGTAACTAACTGCGCCATTTTTATATTATCATCAATGATCTATTATGCACTCCACACAACATTTGTAAGAAACCAGAACTGATTTGTATCTTCGCTCCCTATACCCTTGAAAATTGGCAACTTTATTGAGTTCGACATGTTGAACGTCGGTGGTAGTGGCGGAGGTGTGGGTGAGGGTGTATGTTGTGGAGGTGAAGATGGAGGTGGCATGGATGGATGATGTATCCACGCAAAACCCTTTCTTATCAGCTAGACAACACTCCGCGGTGAGGCCTATACCATTCCCTCATCGTCACTCGAAGGAGGTCCAATTAACGGTCTATATTCAAGACCTACTTTCTCTTGATTTCTAAAGAGTTTTCCACTTTGTGTAGCTCCAAACATCAAGGAAATGGCATAACCAGTTTCTCATACAAGAGAATCTTAATCCAGGTATTCAAAGATCTCAGATACTTACCTTGCGGTCGCTTGAAGAAGCATCTCACTGCTTTGTTGTAGCTAACCGATGTATCAACTGCTTACTCTATAACAAATCCTCCTATAACCCAATTGAGCCAGTGGTCAACAGCATGCACGATCTTGTCTTCAGAGGCTTCTAATCATCGTACCAACTCTGGAGTCCACATTATTGGACCATCAAGCCTCCACCTTCCTTGGTTGTCTGCCAACTTAGTTATCCACTCGTATAGTTTGATTGGGAAGGTGCAGAAGAAAATTTCGTGCATTTTTGTATACGTATATCTATCCAACCACTACTCCTTTGACAGGCATGAATTCTTGTTCTCCTGCGCCGCGAATTCATGAATTTTTCTATCCAACCACTTTTCAATTTCCTTCTTTGTCGGATTCTAGTGATGCGACATCACACATCTCCTTAAGCAGATCTCAGTCCCGGCAATGGAACCATTTGTTGGCTTAGTGGGTACTGACCTAGGTTCAGAGTTAATTGCGGCAAACAAAACCCTACACTTCTGGCCCTTTTGGCATCAACCCACACAGTGCAAGCTGAAGTCTCACTCGAAGCAGTATGGGGGGGTGTTGGAACCAAATTTCTGCATCCAGAGATCAGTGTGTTGTCTTTCGTTGACCTAGATCTGCCTTCGAAGAGATCTATAAGCCCCTAGGGCTCAATACTACAACTTCCTTTAAATGGCCTTGAGACCTTCACAAAGGTCCACGATAGGTCTTTGTGGACCCTTAACAGTTGAATCATCCACTTACGTGCATCCAGAAATAACCCTAGATCTGAGCTCACATATATCTACTTAAGTAATTAATAAACATAACATAATGTATTATAATCTTCACGAAAGTATTGACATGCATTGTATAGTTATCAAGACGTATCCCATAGAGTTGCACATCAATGGATCAATATTTCATAAAGACATTATTAAATCACAACATATATCACAATCATAATTAAACAGAAGTAAAAGATAAACACAGGAATTCTTCAACAATCTACTTTATTGATCTTCAATATGGTATTACAGACTCAAAACTGCCCTACACACTCAGCTCTAAGGATCCGCACACTTAGTTGTGGACACTACTCTAGGCCTCTGCACACTCTGCTGCATAGCCTTTCCCTCCTCTCTGACTCACTTCTCTGCAATATCTTCTATTGACCCATTACATCCATCATCATCAGATTATGCCTTAGACTTTCTAAGACACACCTATTTATAAAATCTCATGGTCCATGGACCATGGGTGGATCTCAACGCTGATTCACATTTACATAGACAAGGGGCTAAACCCCCTTTGACTCCTAACCATCTACGCGCTTTTCACCGACAAATCGCAAAGGCTTTACATTACTTACAAAAATTACATCAAACTTGGGTTTTTAACCCCAAAATTGACCTAGGGGACCCCATCCCAACAGGTGAGGTGGAGGTAGTTACTAACCACCAAATGAGTGGTAGATGCGTAATGAATAATTACTTCTTTTTTTTCTTGCAAAATGAGAACTCACGTTGTCTTGGGAGAGTGTTGGTGAGAAGCAAGTGAAAAGGACAAAACAATAAAGATGATTACAGAACTGAGCTCGGGGGGATACATTCTATAAGAAGTATCAAAGTTGGGAGGAGTTTAGTACAATAACATTAACTTCCCAAAATTTACAAACTTCAAGTAAGTACTATGAAAATCGCTTATGTGTAAGATTTATAAACTAAAATAGTATGGATTCTAGTTTTATGAACTATATAGCTAATTATGCATACATGTTTATTGTTATGTATTATGTGCAAAAAGTTCAAGTAGAAATATTAGAGTAAATGTACTCTAGAAAAATACGTATGTTAGAAACAATTGTACAACAAATGAGAAGAAAATCGTTACTATATAGGTTTTTATTTTCTAGCATGCTAGTATATTTTGTTCATATTTTTGCACAAATATGTGGGTTTCTGGTGAATACAATTACTATATAGATAAGAATTCAAGAAGTATTAAGTAGTTGTTATTCTAATGTATTATTAACAGTTATATAAGAATTACAAAAACTAATAGAAAGATTGTTATATCTAGGAAGAATTTTATATGTTTATATAGATATATAATATATATATTATGTAAGGAAGAAACTGTACAAAAACATGTAAATACATGAAATAGGCATTTATGCATGAAACTCTTGTAAGGATGAATTAAGGATATCAAGGGAAGGATACAACTTTTCTTACAATTTTTAATATACTCTTGGCAAGGATTAAAGAAAGAAATAGTATTATAATACAAATATGCAAATCATAAAAACATGATTTTTCATGGAAAATTTGTCATACATTTGTAAAACGACTATGGCTAAAATTTTATAAACATATTCATTCCAGTAATCCATAACAAATAATTCATGCACAAAATGTTACAATAAGAAATATAGTTATGGATAAAATTAACCATACTGACAGAAGGATGAAGGTATACACTCGAATTAGATGTGGGATTAAAGTTCCCCAACATCTTGATACAAATTAGGCATAAGCCTTAAATGTTTCACTTCCTCATAGGAAGTAATTTCTCAAACTAAACAAAATAAATATGTAACATAGGAAAACTTGAAACCTTGTTCCCGGCAATAGAAAAACAAAAAAAATTCTCATGCAAATGAAGTAACAAAGGGTTCGAGTCATCTAACCTGGTAAATTTCATTTGACAAAGTTACATGATCATGAAGAATACTTTTACTCTCTTCATCGAAAAATAAATGCTTTAAAGAAAATTGCAAGCCATAATTATTTGTGTGTATATGCCAACATATATTTTATTCATCAAAGTTTGTGTGTATATGGAAGTAATAGAAAGAATCATTACCTAAACAAAGTCTAGAAAACACAGAATACCTTTTCATTCATTTGTATTAAGAAGAAATTTGAGTTAGTATAAATGTATTTACATTCTATGTAATATCAATAAAATGAAAATACAATAGAAGCAAATGCTAGCATATGTAAAAATGTATGGAACATTGAGACTTGTAACAGGATTAATCCTATCCAAAGAAGTTAGGAAGAATACCTTGGATAACCCTAAAGGTTAGGGTATGTAACTGTAGATACAAATTCTAATATAAAAAGAGAGAGTTGAACTTGAAAATGAAATACAGAGTCAAAATTGAAACCCTATTGTGGAATGTTTAGGGTAATAATTAAATTCTTGGTTACAAAGCATATCTATATACATAATGGAAAATCAAAGAAAACATAGAATACATAATTCAATCATTAAATACTCCATCTATTGCGTAGAAAACCAGAAAAAATTCTATCTATTAAACTCACACACAAATAATGGACAAGAATCAAAAGATAAATGTGATATGTCATATTATTCACCAAAGATATACATTTATACATTGTCTAATGACCCTTGGTTTCCATATTCCAAGCTGTCTCTTGGACTCAAAATACCTTTCAAATGCGACACCACAACCCTTAGTGGATTAGATGTCCAACATTCCCCCCTTAATCCAAAGGGTATATAAGTGTCCAAGAAGAGAGTTATACTAAAAAATACAACAATGCATGACAACAATAGGTTAGATGTGCTCTCTAAGATGAAGGTATAAGGTGGGAGAACTTGAGGTCTCAACCAATGATAGTTTAAGGATGACCACTAAGACTCGAACGCTTAGTGCAGTTCTTGGAACTCTTCCAAATCTGGCTAGAAGCTAAAGTCTATTTCTAGAGGAATTTCTCCCTATCTTTTTGAGAAGGGATACCATTGGGGTCTCAACCTAGAATGCTCAGTGTAGTCCCCGGAATAATTCCAAATCTAGCAAGAAGTTATTAGTCTTCTTTTAGAGGAAGTGTCCCTAATATTTTGAAAAGGGATACTGTCAAATTGGAAAAGGGAGGTCTAAACCTATGGAAAAAAGGTAGAACATCAAATTGAAGAGGGAGATCTCAACCTACGGTGGTTTAAGGAAGGCCACCAACCAAAGGCATGCTAATGGGCTTCTCTATCTCTGGCTATGCCTCTGAATCTAGGTATCCCTAACTCTAACAGGTTCAGGTTGCATCTCAAGCTTGCTTGACGTGGCTTTGAAGATTTTAGATGACCATCAATTGCCCCCTTGTTACATACAAGGTGAGAAGATGAAGAAAACTCAATTGCAATACTTTTCAACATTTGAGAACAAATTATGTGATATGAGCAAAATATCCCATTGCGAAGAAGTGATCCATCAAAGGTGAATCTTCGTTCTTGGAGGATGAATTTTTCTGAAGCATATGTTTGATTGATGAGAGTGCTTACCATAATGATTGCATGGATGAAGATCAAAACAATGATATTTCACATGGAAAACTTGAGTATAGTGTTTGCATTTGACAAATTATGGTTGTGGATGAAGAGTAGATGAAGATGATTTGCTTGAAGGAATCCAACACTTTGAAATTTGATTGGATTTGAGTAATATAGAATATGAAAGGACACCTCCTTGTCATATCCAAGCTTATTTTTGTGCTTGTTGCTGACAAGCTCTTCCTAAGGTAGGATGATGAGCTTGGGAAGTGCAGGTTGAATTTCTGAATTTGCATGCAAATCTGCTTCTCAAATGGGCACATGATGGGAGTTAACCTCAATGTCACTAATTTTATCAAATTCTGACGACTGATGGGAGCCTACTTCAAACTAAAAAGGGGATTGTTCTAAACAAAAAAAAGTTTAGAATGATGACTATGTTGTTGTAGCTCCTCTCGCTATAATTGAGATTCAAGATGCAAAAATTTAATTTTGTCATGTGCATGTTGCTTATAGGTCTGAATGTCATAGAGTGTCTTTGTTGATATTTACCATACCATCAATAGTGGAATGTATTAGAGTATTCAACAAATCTAATGAATCATCAAGTTTAGCCATTTTTTAAACAACTCATGCCATGAAAAAGAAACCTCGTAGTTGTAGTCAATACAAATAGTGTTATTTAACAAACAATATTGGTGCCTCTTTCCTATGGAAAATCTTAGCCACAAGTGTGTTGAAGGACTTTAGAGAGTTATTATTTTCAACTACTAGCAGCTAAGAAATTTTAATTAAAATCTCGTTGGAAGCCAAATATATTTGCAAAATTTGGTCATGTAATTGGTTCTCTAAAGAAAGCAATCCTCAATCATAGAGCCAGTGTCTTGTAGATTCCAATATGATTTTAAACACATATAAATCACATAGGAATGGATTGCATGACATTCAATTTATATTTTGGAACACGTGGCACAACATATTTTATAAACGAATTCAATGTTGTAAATTTTTACACCATGGTAATTATGTCGTAAGGCATTTCCCTTTGAAATGAACTCTTCTCTGAGCTTCGTTGTCATTGTTATAGACCATCAAATTAAGTGTTAGATGATTAAAATGTTGCCATCCGTTGATCTCATAACTGACTCCTCCTTTACCCTACTCCTTACCCTCCGTTGATCTCATAGTGAACTCCTTACTCTCCATTGATCTCTTAACTGACTCCTTTTCAGTTGCGTCCTAACTACCCTCACTTCATTATTATTGCTCATTCTCCCCCTTCATTTCTGTGTGTTCGAATCAAATCTAAATTGGTTGCAGCTGTTGCATTATTGCCTTGCACACCCCAACCACATACTCCATCGCTATGGCCCATCAAAACAACAACGGCATCTCAATTGTGTCAATTTCTAGCCTAGAAGACTCAAACGGCGTCTCAACTGTGTCAATTTATGGCCTGGGAGACTCAAACGACGTCTCAACTGTGTCAATTTCCAGCCTGGGAGACTCTTTAAGCGAGTCAAAGAATGTAAGGTAGAATTTGATTACATCTTACAAGCCTTGAAAATGAATTTTCAATGTTTGTTACTGCTCAGAAGATTATCAACAGAGATCCAACTCTGGCTTCTAGCACAGAATCCCTCTATGAAGATCAGTGTGGTGATTGAACAATGGTTTTTTTCCTGATACACACTGTGCAAATAGACGATGTAAAGCATTCCGCACCAACAAAGCTGGTCCTCTACTTCTCTAGGGCCACCAATATACTCTACACTTTTGGTGGTCACACCGTGACAGTGTACATTCCCAATCATTTTTTTGCTTCACTTTCATGGGTTTCTAATGAAAATTAAAAGTCTGCCACTTTTAACAGACCTTCAATTTTGGTAACAGGGAAGTAATGCATGCCATGTGGAAACCTAAAAAATTTAAGGTAATTTACATGTTGGAAACTTTGTATGTCTTTACTCTGACTCTACCCCCACTGCAATATCAGTTTACTGGGCTTTCGGAGACACGCTGTTGGATCATGCAAATGCCCTTTCCTTGCTTCCCAAGTCAGGCTTTCGTGACCTGGCAGTCGTTCTAATGCTCATTCACAAGGTCTGAAACAACAATTTTCATTATCATTTTTTTTTTGTTGCAGTGTCCAAAGCATAAATGAGAGTTTCGAAGTTTGAAATGGTCGCAGTTCATTACCTTCGGGTTCGCATGCACCCCCTTATACTTTGTGTGGGAAAAGGTTATTGAAATGCACGATACAAAGAGCATTGTGAAGCATGCACTGGCGAGGCTGCCTGTGGTGATTCCCATATGGTTTCTTGCAATCATTTTTCCCTTCTTCAGGCCTATCAACTCTGCAGGAGGCGCTCTCCTACTCAGCTTTATAGTCTACATTATACCTGCCATGGCTCACATTTTAACTTATAGGACAACTTTGGCCAGAAAGGTACAAATATTTACACATTTTATATACTCAGTAATAATTTCTTTAAAGTGAAACATTTAATGACATCTATATATTGATAATTTAATTTTTTTTTTAAGTTTTGAATTTATATATGACCATCTTAGATGCACTTTGACTCTGGATTATGTAGTTATGAGAGGGATTCTTTTTTTGCAAATTTATTTATTTTTATTTATCTAGCCTTGAGAGAGCATGGAATCTTTTATATGAACCTATTTTTTGATAAGAAATTTTGAAGAAATGTTAGCAACTTGAGAAATTTTCGTAATTTAATCTTTGTGGGTGCTTGATAAGTCGTGAT
>APFE031241267.1:0-23208 GCA_000404065.3 Pinus taeda | reverse complement strand
GTCTTTCAGCCAATGCCAATAAGGAATCCTAAAATTTGGTGTTGCCAGAAAGCACCCTTTTTGCCTCCTCTTTTACAGCTTCTTCTAGCTAGAATAAGGAATTTTGTGCTACAAATTTGAAAAATAATAAAAGGTTGAAGAAGTTGAACACCTTAATCAACCAACTCAACAGGCAAAATTTTCCTAGGCCTTTTATGCAATCTGCTTTGAATTCTACATTTTGGTTGCCAAGAGATGATAATTCTTTTTCCCAAGGACCATAAAGATGATACTTTTTGTTCTGTTTAGGATTGGTCTCATAAGCTATTGGGCTTTATGGATATTAACAAAGTCATTTTATTTTATTTTGTTTTTTATTTCTTTTAGTGTTTCCTATACATCAAGCTTTAATGCCTTGGTCCTTTCAATTACGTGGCCATGTCTAATTTGTAGATCAATAAAGTGTCAATTACGTGGCCATGGCCATGTCTAATTTGTAGATCAATAAAGTGGTCATTTGTAAATGAGAAATCAACCTTGTTTTCTGGTTTGCTATCACCCTGTATAATTTATTTTTCTTGAAGAGTTTAAAATTATGAAATCATTGTCTGTAATATTTTTGACACAATGCAAATTGTGTTCCTTTACTGAAATCAGAATACTATATGAAATGATGTATATATCTTCCCCTTAGTATGATGTTATTATATCAAACCAAAAGGTGACATTCACAAGAAGAAAACGAGTGATTATCCACGACCCATGTGTATTTTGACCACATGAAGAATGGAAATGAACATTAACTGGAAATGACGATGTCAGTTTCAATTGCATGGGGGAGATACTAATGGCCATACTCTATCCCCTCAATCAAGGTATCCACTATAATGACTAATTACTCAGAATCAAAGTAAGTTAGGTTATAGGTTAACATCTCTTCTTCTATCTCTAGATCTCTATGTCTATTTGTGTGTGTGTCTAATGTTGTCATGAAAGAAGGGAAACAAATTGGAAACATACACCAATGCAAGGAGCCACAACATTAAGAAGTTACATTAATTATGCTTTTGGTCAATTATTTTTATTCAGGAAACAAAAGGATCAATGAAGTCAATTGTCAAAAGAATCCCAATATGTTTTTTTCTTCAAATAGAAATTATTGACACATCATGAAAACTGTTGAGACATTTTCTAAAGAATGGTCAAAGATTTGGGAGGAGTTTTTTTGAACAAGAAAACAACAATGGGATGTTTCTTCTATCAATAAAAAGTTGGTTGGTGGATTATATTGTCAATGAACATATGTGACTACCATATTATAATATTCCTTAGGGTAAAATTGCCCTAGAGTTGGATATAGTACATGAAAAAAATTGTATTTTATTAGTATCATAGTACTATTTTCAATCCTTGCAAATAGATATAATATTGATTTCAGTAAACAATGTAACTGATGATTTAAGTCCATCAATAGTTCATGAATATGCTATTAGTTCATGTAATGCTTACTAGGTTATAAACCCCAGTGCTACTAAGATTCATATCCACAATAATTGTTGATGTCCCTGTTGCCCTAGTACTATTGGCCTGACCTTCATTCAACCCTAGTATTAGCTAGACTTTTCAACCCTAGTATTAGCTAGACTTAGCTAACTCTTGCTTCCTTTTCTTTGCCACAGTAGAATTAGTTAGGTTTGTTTGCTACGGATCATGCCACATAGTTGCCTCATGAATGTCCCGTTGCCATGGTCTCGCCCTAGGCTCAAAAAGTTGCCAGTGACTTGCCCTAGAGAAGGTTACGACTGCTTCAACGAACCCTCCAGGGATAACTGCTGTCACAGTAGGGTATTAGCTCTTAAACGGTCAGGGTTCAGGCCTTATGCTATCCAGTGTTAGCCGCCTAGACCTTAGAAAGGAGTCACTATCCAAGAACTTCAAGTGTTTGCTCACTATTGCAGCCAGGTCACAATTGACTTCAAATCTCTGCATTGTCACAAAAGTGTGCTTGATTCACTGTCGATAGACTTCTGTTGCCTGATATTTGTGTGAACATACTTGTGCTTCCACAAAGAGATGTCCGTGGCCCAGAATAAGAGTCTTGCTCCCCTTAGTTTTCTTAGCCAGACCTTGATGCTATCGAATAAGCTGTCTGTGTCTCAGATGGGGGCCTTGCTACCCTAGAATTGTCTTAGCCAAGCCTCAATGCCATAGAATGAGTGTCTGTTGCTTAGATGAGGGCTTAGCTACCATATAATGGTCTTAGCGAGGCCCTAGAAGGGTTCTGTTGGCTTAGATGGAGGTTTTATGCTCTAATTTATTGCTCCATAGAAGCCTTAGTCTGCCTTGCCACCTTAGATTTTAGCCACAAAAACCCCATAATAGATGAAATATGCTACATAGTGTCTTCTAAAGCCAAATATCCCACAAAAAATCTCCCCTTGCTTGCCAAAAATTAGATGAAAGATGCCTCAAAGGATTAGGCCAAACATAATAGAGAGAGAGAAGGGATTGGCTAGGGTGGGATCTTTCACCATCGAAATCAATCAAATAAAAAGGGGTCCTAAAACCCTCAGAGCCTCAGTTCACAAATCAGAAAGATTAATAATCCATGACGAGAAGAATGATTATTCTCTTATTTATAGATTCCCTCTGGGGTCTTCTTCCCTAAATTTAATTTGAAGGGCTACAAGTTTCCCTCCACTTAGCCCCAATTTTGGCTTCTTCCACAAGTTTTCCTCTAATGACCCCAATTTACCCAATGTTACCCCAAAACGTTGAATAATGGTTTTCCCACTTTATAATTGACTATAGTCTATGGGGTTGGATAGGCTACTTCGTTCTCCCTTGGGCAATTAATTAGACGAGGACATTGCACATATTATGAGTGCACATACATTAAAACCACTTTATGAATAGTTTAGAAGATGTACAAGAGAAAATATCTGAGCATTTGAATATAAACCTTAAGGGATGACTATATGAAGAAAAAGGAAAGCACATATCAAATAGTCCTACTGGACATCATTTGGTTAGTAATGTGCACTACCTGTACAATTTCCTGGGATTGGATCTATACTTCACTGCTTTGACATTATGTTGCATGGGACTCGAGTCAGTGAAGTAAGAGAAAATTGATATATTTGTAGGTAAACCTCCATGACAATTGTTGTAGTCCCGAGTAAAAAATAATGGAGGTTATCTTAGTTTTTTTTTTACAAGAACGGGTATGGGTTTATATTAGACTTTGGCCAAAATGCCTTTCACCGGTTACATTTGGTCGGGCATAGCCCTTAAACTTTCTTCCACTAACTATTCAAAGGCCCCTAATCCTGGGAACCCGCAAGATTTACTCGAGACTATCGAGTCTATCTTCGTTATTTTCCCTATCTTAAATAGACAAACAAACTGATTCAGCAAAATGCAGAAAAACATGACAATCTTTAAGGAATGGAGTCCCAGCTCTCAATTTCGTCTGCCAAAAGACAACCAGGAGGAAGAGGAACTGCCCTGTTGGCTTCCAAATCAGTAGCTTTATTATTTTCCCTCAAAACATGGAGGAAGGTTGTAGTCCGGAAAGATTTCGTCAAGGATCTGATTCTTGAAATGACTCTTGCCAGTCTAATGTCAACAGGAGAGGAGTCCTCTACTAAGACTTTGATAATGGCTTTTGAATCTCCTATAATGCTGACCTCTGAGAGACCAGTAGCCTTTGCTTGCTTGAGACCTTGCAGAAGTGCCAAGGCTTCAGCTTGCATGCTGGAAGATTGCCCTAATCCCCAAGCGAACTTTGCCACAGTTTTTCCCTCTTTGTTTTTTTATAATTCCTCCTGCCCCTGCCAAACCAGTATTGCCTCTTGTTACTCCGTCGAAAAACAAAGAGAATTTGGATTGCCTGAGGAGCAAATCCAATAAATCCTTCTCCTTCCCTCTGAATTGCCACTCTTTTAGGACCTTGAGATGCCTTATTTCGCCTGAGAAATGGAGGCCCATTGAAGCACCCCATTCTAAGTCATGCTGGCTCAGATTCAAATTCGGCAGATATTCCCCTAGACTTTCTTTCCAAAGGCATTTTGTTTTGGTGATGATGAACTGAGAATTTAGGCTTTCATCTCTGAAAACTCTTCTATTACGCTCGAGCCAGATCTGCCAGCAAGTGACTTTCGGCAAGGAGAGCCACGCAGCTTTGAAGTTTCATTTTTTGGGAGCGTTTCTGGATACTAATTCCGTCAGTTTGCAAAAAGATCTGGTATAGACATGGGTAAAGTGAATTCAGAATTCCAGTAACTCAAAAGACCTTGCCAGATTTCTCTTGAAAATTTATAGTCCAGAATGATATGCTGGGCATTCTCCTCACTGTCACAGCATAAGGGGCATCGAGAGGGACCATAAAATCCTTTCTTCTGCAATCTGTTCGCTGTTAAAATCCCTCTTTGGCATAACAACCAACAAAAAGAGTCAACCTTAGGCAAGGAATTGCAGTTCCAGATCCCCTTCCAAGCAGCAGGATTGGGGGCGACGTAAGGACGATCATGGAGGCATTTGTAACCTTGCACAACCGTATAAATCCCTGGGGAGGCTCCCCAACCACAGGCATCCTTCTTGCCCACGCGCAAAGGTGCCATACCATTTAACAAGGAATGAAAAAGGTCGCGAGCTTGAGACAGCTCAGGAGGGACGGGAGGGAGTCTCCAGCGCAACTAGTTTTTGCCTTCCCATTGCGAGATGTCCCAAAGAGTGTTGCAACCTGTGTTGTCCAACCACAAACACAACGCATGAAGAGAGCAGTGAGACGATAGAGGAGGGTGCATCATGATGCTGTCTTCCCATATCTTACAGTCTTTGCCATTTCCTGGAATCCAATACGCTCTGTCTTTGATTAAAGGGACTGTTTTGTGGCAGAGTTTGATCAGCTGCGAGCCTGTGGTGGGTAGAAGGGCGTCCAAACATCTCTTCCTCTTTCCCATGAAGTATTTCCTCCAAAGAACTCTTTGCG
The DNA here is from genome assembly GCA_000404065.3 of Pinus taeda. Lineage (NCBI taxonomy): Eukaryota > Viridiplantae > Streptophyta > Pinopsida > Pinales > Pinaceae > Pinus > Pinus taeda. The sequence continues at coordinate 18,236 of APFE031241267.1, read as the reverse complement.
CCCAACCTGGATGTGGTCCTATGATTCTCCAGAAGATCTTGGCTACCATGGCTATGTTTTGGAGGCTGAGATCTTTAAAGTTAAGGCCTCCTTCGCTCTGGGGCTTGCAGATTTTCTCCCAACTTACTAAAGGGATTTTCCTATCATTGTGTTTGCCCCCTTTCCAGAAGAACTTGCGAATGAAGGCTTCCATTTTTTTATGATGCCTGAAGGGGCTAGAATTACAGAGAATTGGAAAATAGGGAGGCTACTGAGAACGAAGTTAATGAGGACAGTTTTGCCCGCAAGATTTAGCCATGAGAACCCCCAAGCTTGGATTTTGGCTTTGAATCTGTCCAATAGAGGAGCCCAATCTCTGCTGTAAGCCAATTTGCGGAAGATGGGGAGGCCCGAATATGTAAAGGAGGACCAGTTGAGGGAAGCAGAAACGCCCAGAATTCTTGAAATGGCGGAGAGGGTGGAAGCCGAGATATTCCAACAAAAGACTTTACACTTACCAATGTTTAAGTTGCTGCCTGTAGCTTCACTGTAGTCATCTAGGACCTCTTTGAATTTTGAAGCAGATCTGGCGGAGGCAACCCCTAGCAAGAGGGTATTGTTCGCAAACAGGGTGTGATTAACATTCTTAACCCCTCTAGCTATATTGAGGCCCAAGATCTCTTGGTCGACCAATTTCTGATCCACGAAGAAACTTAGGAGAGAAACATGAAGAACGAAGAGGAGCGGAGAGAGGGGGCAACCCTACCTAAGCCCTCTTGAGGCTTTAAAAAAACTAGCTGCTCTCCCATTCACGAGAGGGATGATCCAAGGATCAGCAATACATGCATGGATCCATTCTAAAAAGCCCATTCCAAAACCAAATTTTTTCAGGACTTCCCAAAGAAAGCTAAGTCTGACCCGATCAAAAGCATTAGCTAAATCTAATTTAAATACCATACCTTTTTCTTTGCGAAGCTGACTCGAGTGAATCGCCTTTTGCACGAGGATGCAGTTGTCAGCAAGCTGTCTCCCCTGAACAAATCCGCCTAGGTTCTTCGGGATGATGGCTGGAAGAATACCTTTTAGTCTGTTGGAAATAACCTTTGTGATTAATTTGTATCCAATATTACAGAGGGAGATGGGGCGGAACCGATTGAATTCTTTGGCACCCTTTTCCTTGGGGATGAGGGCGAGGAAAGCTGAATTGGTGCTGCCCTCAATTTTCTGGCAAGTTTGGGATTTCAAAATCATTTTATAGAGGTCTTTCTCCACAGTCTGCCAGCAAGGTTTGAAGAAATCTTGCAGTGAAGCCATCCGGGCCCGGGGCTTTGTCAGGCTCCATGTCGGAGAGAGCATCTTTTATTTCTTGTATAGAGATCTTCGCTTCAAGCTGTTGATTCATTGAATATGAGATCTTAGGGGGAACCGCCTCCAAAGATTTGGAGTTTGGGTCCGTCACGCCCTCTTCTCTATACAGGTTTTGAAAGTGATTGAAAGCTGCTCTTTTTATGCTATCAAAATCCTTGTGAGTCGAGTTGCCATCTTTGATTTCTGCGATAGAATTGAAGCTCTTTCTGACTTGAGCTTGTTTGTGGAAGAAGGCAGTATTTCTGTCTCCTGCTTTAAGCCATAAACTCCTAGATTTCTGTCTCCAATGCTCTTCCTCCGAAAGGCAAGCTTTATGGAAGATTTGCTGGAGCTCAGCTTCCTTGTCTAAAACTTCTTTATTGATTTCTGCATCTTCTCTTTGAGCATGGTGCTGGGCGAGGATGTCTTGGGTCTGCTTTCTCTCTTTTGTAGGGGAGGGAAGGGATTTGGCCCAAGTTTTAAGAACTACTTTCAGTCTTCTAAGTTTTTCTTCCCAAATGTAGAAAGAAGAACCTTTCACTGGCAGATTCCAACAGTCTTGAACCAAATTCAGGAACTCTGGTTCCTTGACCCAAAGAGGGTTGAATCTGAAGGGGATGGGTCCAAGATCTTTATGGCCCAACATCTCAAGTAGAATGGGCTTATGATCTGGAACACTGCATGGGAGGATATGCAATCTGGATTCTAAGCCCAGGAGAAGGAAGGAACTCTGCACCAAACATCTATCAAGTCTAGCAGCAATGTGCCCAGGACCTATTCTTTTGTTAGACCAGGTGTACTTACCATTTTCTGGGGGGATGTCAAGCAGATCCCAGTCCTGCATGAGGTCTTTCACCCATTCCCTTGCCGGGTCCCTTATGATTGTGCCTCCTCGCTTTCCTCCATGCGCATGGTAAGGTTTAAATCCCCTGCCACAATGATGTTTTCCAAATTTTCTGACTCTGACAATTGTCTGATGGAGTCCCAACATTCCCTTTTCTCCCCTATATTTGTTGGAACATAGACATTGAAAAGGTTGACTGCCTCCTTCGAGTCCAAAGGCTAGAGCTTCAAAAACCACCAGTGGGTGTTGTGCAGTTCGGAGCCCAGCCTATACTTGAGAGGATTCCAGAGGGAGCCCAGACCCCCAAAGGCTCCCCGTGCTGAAACTGCATGTCTGCTGCTTCCTTTCCAAAATTTTTTGTTGATTTGGAGAAACTCCTTGTCCTCCATTTTGGTCTCCTGAATCAGAAGAATGTCCGGGGCTTCTCTTCTTATAAGGCTTCTCGTTGCTTCTTCTTTCACTTTGCTCCCCATTCCTCTGTAGTTCCAGGAGACAATCTTCATCATTTATTTTTATGATGATGGGCTCCCTTGGAGCCCTGCACTTGGCTTTTAGTTGTCTTCGGGTTTTTGCCAAGGAGTTTCTCCAGAGTGGGCTAACTACCCTGTAGCTTGTCTTTGTAAGTTTCCTGATCTCTCTTTTCTCTAGCAGATTTACGGCCTCTTGTCGATCTTCTGACCGATGTCTGCATGTCTCCTATTTCTCCATCCCCCTCAGACTCCTCCGAGTCATGTTCCTCCTCGGATGCTTCTGTTTGCTTTTCCTTGTTTCTTGCCATGGCGCTTTCTTCAGGTCTTGCATTTGCTGAAGTTGTTTTTTTCGAAGGTTTATTTGCTTATCTTCTTCTTGAGGGGTCTCTTCAGCAGAGCTTAAGACCTCGTACCTGTTTTCTTGGCTTTTTGGCGGAGGAGGATTCTGGGTGGAGGCAGGTTGGGGGCCATGAACCCCAGATTTCTTGTGGGATGTCTTTGACCTCTTGACCTGGTTCCAGCCCTCTTCCTTACCTTTCTCTGCTTCCCCTTTGTTCGGGCAGCTTCCTACAAAGTGGCCATAGATATGACATTTACGACATTTAAAAGGGAGTTGCTCATAGTCTAGCACTTGCACATGCGTCCAACTGCCAACCTTTAATTTGATGTCCTCCGGAAGCCCCACCTCTAAGTCCACCTTGACACAGATTCGGGCGCAATCGTATTGATCATTGTTGTATGCTCTATTAATGAATTTTCCCAAAGTATTTCCAATGTGCTTGAGGGACTCCTAGTTCCAACAGTGCACTGGAAGATTTGGGAGCCGAACCCAGACAAGGACCGCTGTTGGGACATCCATGGTCGAATCGAAGTCAGGGGTCCATTTGTTGAGGTAGAGACCCTGAGGTCCCATGAAATAGGGCCCGTTCCTGAAGATCAGGTCTTTGTCCTCCTTTGTGTTGAACTCGAACAAGAAGAAGCCTCTACCCAAAAAATAAGAGGTGACATTGTTTTCGATCAGCGGAACCCAGTTCTTGATGACCCAGTTTTTCGTCGATTTTGGCGAGGGCCAAAGGCCCGTGAATTGACCCACCAGTGCACGATCTGCAAGGGACAAAGCGACCTGGATCGGGCCCTCAGGTGGGAGATTTACCTCTGGAACATCGTCGAGTCTTTTGACGAATTTAGCGACTTCAAACTTCTTCTTTTTAGGCAGTGAAGCAAGAAGAGAGGAGAAGGCTGCTTTAGCTTCCGAGGATGGAGCTTGCGAGGGACCAATAGGCGAGCCTTGAGCCTCCATGGCAAAGCGCAAACCAGTAAAACCGAGCAGCACCAAGCAAATACAAGCGAGGCATCTCCAGACCGGAATGAATGGATCCGATCAGACCCTGCAGGAGCCGAGGGCGCCGATCCGAGCAGATCTGACAAGAGCAGGGGGCTCAGCGAGAAAAGGAGCAGGAGGGACCTAGCAGATTCGATCGACCCAGAGGTCAGGAGGACCAGGATCAGGGCGAAGGCGGCTCAAAGGGCAGTGCCCAGACAGTCTATGCAGAGCAGATCGCAGCGGCCAACAGCGCTCGGGCGGGCAATCAATCCCTTAATACCTCATTAACAATGGAGGTTATCTTAGTTATCTCCATATACAATAGGAAAACTTCTCTCACAGACCCTTAGAGTCCCCTCTAGAATTACTTACTATTGCAAAATTATCTTGCTCTCCTATTTTCTTGTGGAAGATTCCATTTTGTGTACAATATATGACTTGCTATATAATGTTTCTAAAAACTTAGCCCCCATTTAAGTAGCCCAATGTGATCCCAACACTAGAATCACTTCAAAATTAATTAAGATCATTTTAGAATTAAAACAATAAAGAATAATAATTTAACCGTTTCATCCTCAACTACATAGGGAATGAAATTTATATTGCAATTTGAGTGAAATAGTTGTTCCAAATCTGAAAATGGGTCTGGTGCATCCATGGATGAGAGTATAAGTTACATGGAAATCGATTTATTTATATAAATTCGGGATTTGAATACATCGAAAGAGTGCACTTACACAGATGTATCATTAAAAAATGTCATGAACCATAAAAATAAAAATTTAAGATCTTTGGATATATCTTTGCCAAATTGAGAATCCCCTGGCTTGACATTTTCAACAAGTTTGAAACAAAGGTTCTTGAGTGGGCCATCTAATGCCTCCAAATTGGAAACTGGTCTTGAGTAGGTTTGGATCCAAGTCTACGTAAATGCAGATTCCGGATCCTCCATAAGTTGTGTTGATAACAACGATGACACAATAAGAGCATGGGTTTATATGAATTAAAGGTGGAGGTGATATTGCAATTACACAAGAAATACAATGACCTAAACACAGTTGGCTTGAATTGTCTTCTTTGTGCCAACACTACATATATAATAAAATGTTTTTATATGAAATATGAATAAACAAGAAACTGGAAGAAGACATTCATTATAACAAGTTACTTTCCAACTAGTTTGATTGTTATGAAATCTCCAAGCATGACTACACAAGAGTTGATGGCATAGAAAAACAATACCAAAATATATGTTAAAAGTTCAAATCGTATAATGCTCCTCGAGTCACGTCCTAAATAAGGAGACTACCTGTGGCAGCCCCTATCACCGACACCTTTATGCCTATGATTATAGTTGTGATCATTTGATCTACTATGGTAATCATGGCTGCAACTAAAAGAATGTCTCTCAATCATCTCACGTGCATGAGGTCCTCTCCTATCATGAACATGATCATAGTCCCTGAATGAATCCCTTCCCCAATCATTCCTGATGGCTCTCTTTGAACTTTCAACAATTTTTGCACCCTCCCCACAATAAGCATTTGGACTCATACTTCCATCACGTTTAAGGCCACGACTAGAGGAAGGCAATGATGAGCCAGAAATTGGTTAATGCTAGTGGTACTTGCCATGGGAGGTGTCATTAGATGACTTGGCATCCATTGTATCAAGCAATTATGATGCCAAGATTGTATCTATTTCCCAATAATTTCCTTGCTAAAATGCATAGAAAAACCCCATAAACCCTATCCTTTAATCAACAAAACCTTGTTTCCTAACTCGGTAGGAATTTTGTTACACAATTACAATTTGACTCTATCCATCTACATCTCTATCCATCTACATGCACTCTTGTTGAGTTGATATACCATAACATGCCTCCACTTCAAAATTTGTAATATTCCACAGAAATGCTTTTGGTTTGCATATTTTTTCAAGCAATTGATGTGCTCAATCCAAGCTACCATATATGGCATATTTGATTACAGATTTGGTATGTGTAAGAGACATTCATGTTCAACACAGGCTCATGTTTTGCATATCCCCAATCATTGCAGTGCGTACAAGTATATTTTATGTAGAAATATTGTCAAACATATCACTACGTAGTCATGGACTCCCTTGCCCTATGTCATAGCCTTTCAGAATGAACGCACCAATGTTAGAAATCGTCCATGAAAATGCATTTTGTTTATGTGTTATGTCGAATAGCTTGCAGAGTGCTATGTGGAATTTATTTGCGTGCTCTGTTGCCAGCCCATGTAGGCTCAATGTTGATACCTGCGCTCTGAGACCACTTGTGACATCCCCATCCTTTCTGTTGGGCAATGTTGCTCACACATGTATCGACATTACTAAGACATATCTCAAAAATAGTTGCATGGTTTAACTAGAACATTTCACCATGTGCATGGTGAAGCCATAATAACAAAAATCATATAACATAGCAAAAGACTTGCCACAATAATTCTTAAAACGAGCACGTAATGGGTTTCAAGCACTTATTTGTTAAATTTCTTGGCTGCTTGTTGACCTCAGACATTCCTCCCAACTGTAGACTGTCTTGGTCCAATTCTCTTAGCAATCGATCACCCTCGCGCTGGGGCCATGACTTCACTTAGTGTCGACTTCTCGAGCCAGGAACACGCGTCATACCAAACATAATAGAGCCATTGTACCAAACCCGATAGCCTTCAACAAGCAGGCTCACATCCTCCATCAGCCCCACATCCAAGCATTGCATCCCTTCACTGCACTTGTAGTCCATTATGATGTGCCACCACCTCTAGGGTGTCTACGTTGGCCAACTAGGGTTGTCTAGATTCTCATGGCTCCAGGAGTTTCCTCTACCCTCACGGGTCTCCAGACACCCTCTAGACCCTCACATAGCGAAGGTACAAAAACCCAATAGCTTCCAACCAACAAACTCACATCCCCCAACTACCCTTATCTTGGCCGACCAAGGATGTCCAGAGCCCTATGGCTCCATGAGTTCTTGTTGCCCTCACGGGTCTCCAGGTACACTCTAGACTCTTACTCAGGGACACTTGTCCCTTCATTGATCATGATCAATTGAATAGAGGAACCACTTTTTATAAGTATGGTGTACCCTTACTTTTTATTATAGTAATATATTATAATATTATATGATTATATTATAATATTATAGTATTATATGATTATAGTAATAATATATTTGTTAGGCCCATTGGCCTTTTACCACATAGGATCTTTGGTTTGATCACACAGGCACTCTGGCCTTAAAACTCGTAAGTACTCTAGCTCACTAGCTTGACACATTATACATACATAGGCATGCAGGTCTCAATGGAACTCGGTTCACCAGCCTAATAATATAGGTTCTCTGACCCAATTACATGGACACATTGGCCTTAAAACATATATGTACAAACAAGGGTATGTAGAGCCCAATAGAACCCAACTCACGAGCCTAATTAACATATCATGACTCACCAGCCTAAGTTTTGTGTGTACAAGTACATTGCAATCTAGGGGGGTCAAGTCGTGGATATTACTACTCCAAGCTCCTAGCTAAGAATCCCAGCTATCCCATGCTATAGAGGCCTTTCCCTCCTCCAAGATGCACAACACTTCTAAATAGGGTGTTTTCCAAGTAAGTAGTCATTGCCATTAGGCCATGTTGAAGGGTGGCCCCAAGCTATTAAGAGAACTTCAACATCCTATGGAAGAATGCCAAAAAAACACCCAATATGGTCAAGAAAACATTGACCAATCTATCTCGAATTTGCAAATTCATTTTAATACCCCCGAACTATCCCGCTAGGGTGATGCGACTCTTACTAATATCTATATGATCATAACATAATGAAAAGACATGTATAACATCACTGAAATAGTTAATAATGTGCATAAAAAGTCATAAAACATAAACAACAAAGTATATTCAATACCGATTTGATAAAGCCATTGACTAGCTACATACCTCAGATGTATGACCCAACCATAGACCGTGCTACTCTAACTCTCTTAGTAGTGGGCCATCCTCGCGCTAGGGCCATGACTCCACAATGCCAACAACTACTCAAGCTAGGTATACGTTCAGAATATGAATGGGCCCAAGGTGCCAAACCGCAACAACATCCAACCAATAAGCTTACATCCCCCCTTCATCACACATTACCAAGGTAGTGCACCCCCTTCTCTGCGCCTGTAGCTAATGGGTTGTGCCAATACCCCCTAGTGTTTCCAGCTTGGTTGGCCAGGGATGTCTCAAATCTTTGTGGCTTTTAGGAGTTCCTGTTGCCTTGGGGGTCTCCAAGTACCCTCCATATCCATACAAGGACACTTGTCCCTACAGTCCTCCCTCTAGGGCTTAAGCCTTCCTCGAGGTAGCCCAAGGAGAACTGTACTCATACTCAAATCTGCCTAGGATCCTCGAGGTACAATAGCTGGTGATCCTCTGGTTCTCCCCATAACCAAGTCCACAATCATCCCTTGGCAGTCTTTGATGGAAAGGAAAGTTGTATGTTTCCTATTCCCCTCCCTTTACCTTTTATTTATAGTTTAGGATTATACTATTTTAATATTATTCCTAAAATTACTTTTAGGAATATTATAACCAAATAATTATTTTGCTTAGGAACCATGTCTAGTTTCACCACCTCACCTTTATCTTTTTGTGGAGTCCTACCCCCCATAATATTTTTATCCCATGGTTCGTAGTCGTCGTTATTTTATTAATTTAGCTTGTTATGTCTACTAAGCTTGCTAGCCTTTCAATGCACAGGTTCTCTGGCCTCACCAAACATACACCCTAGCGTTAAAACACGTTTGTACACTGGCTCATCGATCTAACACATTTATATATGCAGGAATGCATGCCTCATAACATAGAAAATGTAAGCACATAGGCCCAACATAACCTGGCTTGCCAACCTCATAATAATGTGTACAAGTACATATAGGGGTCATCGTGGGGGTGTTACATTCCCCTCCCCCTTATTTTTGCACTGTCCTCAGTGCATGATATACCCATGTAAAATCAAATTCTTTTGCCTTGAACTTTGCTTTGTGTCAGGTACTCACTGCACGCCTTGTTTGTTAGCTGTTCCTATTTAGCCATCAGGAAAATAGATATGTTAGTCTTTACTATATAATATTTAACTTATTCTCCGGAGTTTTCAATTTCAAAATGTAATTGTTACTCGGAAATAAATTTACATTCAAAAACCAATACTTATGTGTATGGTTGTACAGTGCTTCACCAAGCTGCCCGTGGGAAGTATTGGGACTTTGATACATCCACATGGTCCCAGCTGTTGGCATTTCTGAATTGCCTCTTGCTTGCGATGTCCACCCCCTTATATGGTTGTTTTGGACACTCCAGAACAGGCCTGAAGAACACTCTCACAGTGCTACTTATCTTATTGAATTTGGAATTTATATGAAGCAGTCAAGATCCATGTTCTCTGTTCCACCAAAGTTTGCCAAAGAAGAATCCCCTCTAAGTGTTAGGCAAATGACAATCCTTCGAATCTCATTATGCCCCTAACATTATCAGCTTTGGCATCAGACATCCATTGTCAAAACTCTTGCTGCAATACCAAGCATCGCCATAGTAGTTATGCCCATGCCAAAATGCTATTAGCTAGCATAATATTTACTGTAATTGTGTCCAAGAATAATACGTGAAAAATGAGAAGCAACTAGTAATTTCCAGCTGATTTAAAAAAATCTTTTCTGTGACAAATATACCAACAAAATCTGAGGATGATTTTAGACAAGGCCAATCCTTTGGAATAGACCTAATGATAATGGTAAGGGCAATGTTCTTTGCACTTGTTTGCAAGCTGACAGAATGCGCCCTTCCACTTCTGTCCCTTCTTTAGCATCTTCTATAGTCTTCAAATCCAAAAGAACATGTGTCGGACAATGCTTGACACAAGAAAATCTCTAGTTTCAACTGACATAGCTTTGGAAAAGGACTTTGCAGTTTATCTACAGAGGTAACACTTGAAATAATCTCAGATTCAGAACTGTATTTCAAAGGTAGTACCGACCTCCTCTAGTTGCTACCACTCATCCTAATTCTCAGATGTCATTAAACTCTGGAGTCAAAACTGCCCAGAATAAAGGTTCGATGCACTGATCCTAAGTGACATTTTGCTGTTTAGTCAAACTGCAGTTTAAATGCTTCTTCTGCTATAGGGAATGGAGGCAACGACATACTTTTGTTCACCTCGATATATAATGATCTAGCAATCTGTTAATAAAAGCTAAGGATTTCATCATTTAATTGATTTCTTCCACGACCAAGCTCTTTTATTTTTGGTAGTTGAAATTTCAACAGCAACCCAGCAATCAGCATAAGCATTTCAAAACAATTTATATATTTGTTTATATGTGAATACTTGTAATGATGGGTAAAACACACAGGCTTGGAGACACTAAAATGTTGGTTGTAGGTGGTTTACACAGAACTCAAGCCAATGCGGTGTATAAGTGAAGAGGGCAAGAGCCAATTTGGCTGTTGATTCCACCAAAGACTGACAAATTGGAATTAAGTTGTAAAATGTGGTTTGTGCAACAAGAATTCACACTAATGAACAGAGGAATCATTGCACTTGGAATTTAGGGAATTTGAAAAAAAAACCTGTGGTATCAAAGCTCGGTTGCTCTCATACCACAAAATGACATCAATTTGATAAGAGCCTAACCTGCAGGCAAGGTGAAGAAGAGAAAACTTAACAGAAAATAAGCATAGAAACAACATTCTTCCTCCAAGAACTTATTTCATCTCCTTGGCTATTGTCAAATTTAAAATAAATAGCACAGTAGTGAAATTTATAAGTTCGAAGATTTGAAATATTTTAGAGTCCAATTGTTGCCAAAGATTTCAATCTAATCTTTTTAAGCGTTAAGGCACATCAAAGTGCAGAACCTCTCAAATATATAAACAGTAGTGACACCAAAATCCAACATTTATAGTCTTCCTTTCATATTTGCTTCTCTTTTTGATTAATCTCTGCTGCAAAATTTCAGAATTGAACATCTCAAATCAAGTCTCAAGAAAATTAGTCCATTCTTCCCTGTCAAGGGTTGTCTTTCAACATTATAAAGATGGTCTTTGAGCCTTATAGGCTATAGGATATTGTCATTTTTGTGGCTTTATGGGCCCAAAGACTATTCTCAAGTTTTATTCTTTTTTATACTAGGTCTTTTGAGAAGTTCCTTACAGAGAAACTCAATCATCAATAAATAATTTCGTAAGTCATCCCCTGCTTTTGCTCCGAACTGTTATGACACTAGTTCTGATGCAGGAAAAGAAAGAAGAATGCATACTTAATGAATATGAAGTGAGTGTGATATATTAGAGGTTATTAATGACTGTTTAATTGAGGGGAAACAAGGTAAGGCGGCAGCTCCCTCTTAAGGGAAGCTGCTTCACATATGAGAAGAATTAGGGATTGGCCAGCATTAACGGGAAAAAAATGTATGGCTGACTAGACATTAGAGATTCAAAGAAGGATGGCTTGGCCACAGGCAGCCCACCTAAGCACATCTTGGACACCCTGACTTATGGTGTAACCAAACAAAGTGCAGAACCTCTCAAATATATAAACAGTAGTGACACCAAAATCCAACATTTATAGTCTTCCTTTCATATTTGCTTCTCTTTTTGATTAATCTCTGCTGCAAAATTTCAGAATTGAACATCTCAAATCAAGTCTCAAGAAAATTAGTCCATTCTTCCCTGTCAAGGGTTGTCTTTCAACATTATAAAGATGGTCTTTGAGCCTTATAGGCTATAGGATATTGTCATTTTTGTGGCTTTATGGGCCCAAAGACTATTCTCAAGTTTTATTCTTTTTTATACTAGGTCTTTTGAGAAGTTCCTTACAGAGAAACTCAATCATCAATAAATAATTTCGTAAGTCATCCCCTGCTTTTGCTCCGAACTGTTATGACACTAGTTCTGATGCAGGAAAAGAAAGAAGAATGCATACTTAATGAATATGAAGTGAGTGTGATATTAGAGGTGATTAATGACTGTTTAATTGAGGGGAAACAAGGTAAGGCGGCAGCTCCCTCTTAAGGGAAGCTGCTTCACATATGAGAAGAATTAGGGATTGGCCAGCATTAATGGGAAAAAAATGTATGGCTGACTAGACATTAGAGATTCAAAGAAGGATGGCTTGGCCACAGGCAGCCCACCTAAGCACATCTTGGACACCCTGACTTATGGTGTAACCAAACAAAGTGCAGAACCTCTCAAATATATAAACAGTAGTGACACCAAAATCCAACATTTATAGTCTTCCATTCATATTTGCTTCTCTTTTTGATTAATCTCTGCTGCAAAATTTCAGAATTGAACATCTCAAATCAAGTCTCAAGAAAATTAGTCCATTCTTCCCTGTCAAGGGTTGTCTTTCAACATTATAAAGATGGTCTTTGAGCCTTATAGGCTATAGGATATTGTCATTTTTGTGGCTTTATGGGCCCAAAGACTATTCTCAAGTTTTATTCTTTTTTATACTAGGTCTTTTGAGAAGTTCCTTACAGAGAAACTCAATCATCAATAAATAATTTCGTAAGTCATCCCCTGCTTTTGCTCCGAACTGTTATGACACTAGTTCTGATGCAGGAAAAGAAAGAAGAATGCATACTTAATGAATATGAAGTGAGTGTGATATTAGAGGTGATTAATGACTGTTTAATTGAGGGGAAACAAGGTAAGGCGGCAGCTCCCTCTTAAGGGAAGCTGCTTCACATATGAGAAGAATTAGGGATTGGCCAGCATTAACGGGAAAAAAATGTATGGCTGACTAGACATTAGAGATTCAAAGAAGGATGGCCGGCCACAGGCAGCCCACCTAAGCACATCTTGGACACCCTGACTTATGGTGTAACCAAACAATTCGCTAGTGTAGATAAACCTCCAAATTCTTCATATTATTTCATTCTCTCTCCTGCTGTCTGCAGTTATTTTGCATTTATTCATTAATATAGGATTCTCTACATCTAGAGTTATATTAACTTATTCTCGAAGTGTGGCCATTGCAAATCATATGTGAATTTTTGCTGGCTTTAGGCCTAATCCTGCTAAGTATTTTCTATGAAAGGGAACCACCGCGGGACTGGGGCCTCCTGTGTGGAAAATTTTGTGTGTTTTGTTTGGTGGCATACATGTTTCTATTATATAAAGTCACCTACTTTTGAAAGGCTTGGGAAACCACATAATACAAATTTCAAAAGGCTTTTTGGGCAGCAACTCCCAAAATCAACAAAATTCACAAAAATTGGGTGTCTCAGCTTAGTTTCAGCAGTTGGAATTTGTTGTTGTTGGTGCCTATGCACAACTTCAAATCTTTATGTATGTTCTATGCTAGAGCAATTTATTTCAATTTTCACAGTTAGTTCAATACCTTTTCCAGATTAGCAATCACATCATCATTAAAGTAAACTGCAAATAGAACATAAATATAAATTGTAGAAGACAAGCCAAGACAAGAGGACACAAGATGTGGCGTTAGCCAAGGACAAACCCCAATGTGGGGAACCCTTGATCAATTCTTCTTATATGTTCTTTAATAGTTCAGCAGAGAGAGAGATAGTACGTTTACAACTGAAGTCAACACTTTGACTTATCTAGATAAGAGCATAGATCATCTCTAAGAAGATGATACATGAGATCAACTGATTCTCCAAGGTGACTCCTTCACCTACTGTTGTGTTGCATTTCGTCATCATGCCGCACCTCACCGTGCTGCACCATGCTGCACCCATCATCACTATGCTGCATCTCATCATGCTTCATTAATCATAAATGTACCCATCACTGTTTGCATTATGTGCCATTGTTGCATCATGTTGCCACACTGGCCTTTGTGCTGGCTGCACCTTGCTTGCTTGTTGTCCCTAGCATGCTTGTTGCATGCTAGCTGTCCCTTGCATGCTAGCTGTACCAATACATGCTTGCTGTACTAAGTATCATGTTGTTGTCCCAATATTAGTTTGTTGTCCCTGATATGCTTGCTGTAACATTGCATGCTTGGTGTATTTGCTGCTAAGTACCATACAATTGTCCCAATGTTAAGTTAGTTGTCCCTTGCATGCTATTTTCCTTCAGAGACAGATGCTCTGGCTGAAACCGTAGATAAACACTCCAGCAATTCCTTAGCTCCAATCTGCCCCACGAAAAACCCCAACGTCAGCCTCTAGGGACTGCGTCAGACTTTTCTGCAGTTCCGGCAGTTCTCGACAATGCCAGCTATTCCCGACAGTTCCGGATTCTGCCCTCTGCGTCAGCTTTCCTGACAGTTTTGGCCTCTGCCCTCTGCGTCAGCTTTCTTGGTTGTTCCGGCAGTTCCCTATAGTTTCAGCTGTTCTTGACAGTTTCGACTTTTGCCCTCTGTGTCAACTTTCTTGGCTGTTATGGCAGTTCCCAATAGTTCCAGCTTCTGTCCTCTGCGTCGGCTTTCTTGGCTATTCCGACAGTTCCTGGCAGTTCCGGCTTTTGTCCTCTACGTCAGCGTAACTGGCTGTTTTGGTAGTTCCCAGCAGTTCTGGCTTCTATCCTCTGCGTTAGCTTTCCTCGCTGTTTCGGGAGTTCCTCGCAGTTCCGGCTTCTGCCCTCTAGATTAGGGTAGCGTTATCCCTTAGGATCTCTCCTCCTACTAAAACCCAAAGGCAAGTAGAGAGGAAGAAATCCCGTGTGTTGAAATGACTTGAAGGCCACCTCTATTTATACTAAGACATTGAGCACAAGTGGGGTTTATTTGGTTGTTGGCCGACCTTGACGAATTGTCTCATAACACAAATAAATTCGTATCTCCATGAATACTTATTGGAATCGGATGATATTTAGATTAATCCTACACCTCTCGATGAGAGGGATCCAAGAAAAATATCAGCTTCCACTAATAAGATGACCCACATGGAGTTTGGCCCTAGTTGCCAATTTTAACACTCCCTCTCAACTGGGGAGAACTCCATTCGCTGATCCATTTGTCCGACCATACTATCTTTGCCATCAGTGCCTTGCATTGCTCTGCTGAACCATGAAGAATAATTGATCGAGAATGTCTCATACCATTCTCTACTAACCCGAAGTCAGTTCCATATGAAGAGAGCGTGTCATATCACTCTTATTGACCCGAAGTCAATTTTATTAATCTTATATCAATATCACAAGAGAGTGTCTCAAACCACTCATACTGATCTCAGATCAATGGAGGTCATCCTAGCATAGGGAGTACAATAGATACAATGATGCATTCATCAATAGTACTACTATGGTTCGTAACCCCATTTCCCTGCTCATTGATCAGATGAGAGGTACTTCCCATAAGTCCTAGACTGCATGGGTAGGATGGAGAGCCGGGCAAACGAGCTGCACGAACGTGCACAAAGCCAACCTCGGGTCACAACTTAGCATTTTTTCATACGGGCTCATTCGCCCGGCTGCGCCCTCGCCCGACCCGCCCAAACGACCTGCCTGAAAGAGTTCACACGGACGCCCTCGCCCGACCCGACTGAACGAGTTCGCACGCACGCCCTCAAACGACTCACCCAAACGAAGGGACAAGGGAGAGCCGGGCAAACGAGTTGTACGAACGTGCACAAAGCCAACATCGGGTCACAACTTAGCATTTTTTGATACGGGCTGGTTCGCCTGAGTGCGCCCTCGCCCGACCTGCCTGAACGAGTTCACTCAAATGACCCGCCCGAACAAGTTAGCACACACGCCCTCAAATGACTCACCCAATCAAAGGGACAAGTGAGAGCCGGGAAAACGAGCTACACGAACGTGCACAAAGCCAACCTTGGGTCACAACTTAGCACTTTTTGATACGGGCTCGTTCGCCCGGGTGCGCCCTCGCCCGACCCGCCTGAACAAGTTCACCCGAACGACCCGCCCGAACGAGTTCGCACACACGCCCTCAAACCACTCACCCAAACGAAGGGACAAGGGCATGTCGGGCAAACGAGCTGCATGAACGTGCACAAATCCAACCTCGGGTCACAACTTAGCATTTTTTGACACGGCCTCGTTCGCCCGGGTGCGCCCTCGCCGGACCCGCCTGAACGAGTTCACCCGAATGACCTGCCCAAATGACCCGCCCGAACGAGTTCGCACGCACGCCCTCAAACGACTCACCCAAACGAAGGGACAAGGGAAAGCCAGGAAAACGAGCTACACGAACGTGCACAAAGCCAACCTCGGGTCACAACTTAGCATTTTTTGACACCGGGTTGTTCGCCCAGGTGCGCCCTCGGCCGACCCGCCTGAACGAGTTCACTCGAACGACCCACCCGAACGAAGGGACAAGGGAAAGTCGAGCAAACGAGCTGCATGAACGTGCACAAAGCCAACCTCGGATCACAACTTAGCATTTTTTGACACAGGCTCGTTCGCCCGGGTGCGCCCTCGCCCGACCCGCCTGAACGAGTTCACCCGAACGACTCGCCCGAATGCGTTCGCACGCACGCCCTCAAACGACTCACCCAAACGAAGGGACAAGGGAGTGCCGGGCAAATGAGCTGCACGAACGTGCACAAATCCAACCACGGGTCACAACTTAGCACTTTTTGATATGGGCTCGTTCGCCCGGGTGCGCCCTCGCCCGACCCGTGTGAACGAGTTCACCCGAACAACCCGCCCGAACGAGCTCACAGGCACGCCCTCAAATGACTCACCCAAACGAAGGGACAAGGGAGAGTCAGGCAAACGAGCTGCACGAACGTGCACAAAGCCAACCTCGGGTCACAACTTAGCATTGTTTGATACGGGCTCGTTCGCTCAGGTGTGCCCTTGCCTGACCCGCCTGAACGGGTTCACCAGAACGACCCGCCCGAACGAGTTTGCACGCACAACCTCAAACGACTCACCCAAACGAAGGGACAAGGGAGAGCCGGGCAAACGAGTTGCACGAACGTGCACAAAGCCAACCTCGGGTCACAACTTAGCATTTTTTGGTACGGGCTCGTTCGCCCGGGTGCGCCCTCGCCCGACCCACCTGAACGAGTTCACGCGAACGACCCGCCTGAACGAGTTCGCACGCACGCCCTCAAACGACTCACCCAAAGGAAGGGACAAGGGAGAGCCGGGAAAAGGAGCTGGACGAACGTGCACAAAGCCAACCTCGGGTCACAACTTAGCATTTTTTGACACAGGCTCATTCGCCCGAGTGCGCCCTCGCCCGACCCGCCTGAACGAGTTCACCCGAACGACCCGCCCGAACGAGTTCGCACGCACGCCGTCAAACGACTTACCCAAACGAAGGGACAAGGGAGAGCCAGGCAAACGAGCTGCACGAACGTGCACAAAGCCAACCTCAGGTCACAACTTAGCATTTTTTGACACGGGCTCATTCGCCCGGGTGCGCCCTAACCGACCTGCCTGAACGAGTTCACCCGAACGACCTGCCCGAACGAGTTCGCAAGCACGCCCTCAAACGACTCACCCAAACAAAGGGACAAGGGAGAGCCGGGCAAACGAGTTGCACGAACGTGCACAAAGCCAACCTCGGGTCACAACTTAGCATTTTTTCATACGGGCTCGTTTGCCCGGCTGCGCCCTCGCCCGACCTGCCCGAACGACCTGCCTGAAAGAGTTCACACGGACGGGGATTTTGTTCCAAAGGAACAAAATACACTATTGGCGGGGATTTTGTTCCAAAGGAACAAAATACACTACTATTGACGCTTTTAATCACAGTCACGGCTTATAAACAGACTTTGTGTGAATTCCGAAGAATTACACTATCGACACGGTAATTGTTAAAGTATTGCATTATACGCAATATACACTATCGGCCCCTTTCAATCCTCCTTCTCCGATGCGATAACACATGGTGTTATCGGAGATCGCAATCAGTGACTCCATTGTTCCAAAGGCTTGACTCTTTCCGCTCCCACCTTGCGAGGCGATAACAATTGCGGACCCAATAACTTATTAAAGTCTCCCTATACCGTTTTGGCTCTGGTAGTGTCACGCCATCGGAGTTCGACGCTTTAAATGGTCTTCTGCTCCACTTGAGGTCTTGCGATGCGATATTGGTTCGGACCCGATATGGGTATGAACCAAATCTAATAGAATTTCAGGTCCAAAACTATACTCTGCATAAGTGAATTTTTCGATTTCTCTAAGTAAAACAGAGTTTTATTTGTGGGACTTAATAATGCATTTAAGAAGCCTGCGCTCGTTGATATGAAGGGAAAACTCCCCAATAGGTCTTATATTAAGAGTTAATTGAAAAACAACAATTGAATCTCCATTAAT
>APFE031241266.1:150106-167473 GCA_000404065.3 Pinus taeda | reverse complement strand
GGATTTCGAGCTCCCCTCATGCTGGAGGAGGAGACTCAAGGTAGTTTAGTTTTGTTTTCCTATATATAGGAAAAACTCTGATGTAAAAAAAGGTTGGATATTTATGCAAAAAACAGAGTTTTTATTGGCCTATGTACAAGACTTTTTACAGTAATAGAAAGACTGCTTATTCTTCTCAAGATTCATACTTTGTTAAAATGCTCAAGATGTTTGTGGTTCTATTTGATCTTTTATGTTTTACAGCTTTATAAGTATACAATCACTCTGAATTCACCTAGTGCTCAGACTTCCTGTGTATACTTATTAGTTGAGGTTCTTGTCCTTCATGTTTTACAGCTCTTTAGGTACACAATCACTCTGAATTCACCTAGTGCTCAGACTTCCTGTGTGTACTTACGAGTTGATGGTTATTTGAGAAATGTTTTGAGTGTTTAAACATTACATGCCTTGACTTCCATGAATGAGTAGCTGACAGTTTATTGAAAAGATGTTTGACTCCATGAGCCCAATGGAAGAAATGTTATGCTGTCTGTCCAACCAGCATGTTTACTAAATTTTCACTTCAAGAGTTAGCTCTCTTTGTGCTTAAAGATAAATCAATAGTTTATTTTGAGAGAGCCCTCTCAGGTTAGGGAGGCTAATCCTTAACTAAAAGTCTGGTCTGAAATAGTTACATAAGGTCTTACTGATTAGCAGCCATCAGTACTGGTTTTGTGATAACATACTCGAAGGGTGGGCCCCCGAAGATACACTCCAAATCTTATGGGAAAAAAATCCTTGCCCACACGAGTTTCCCTTGAACTCCCCTTGTTGGTCATCCTTCCATTTTGATGAAGTCCCCCATGAAAATAAAGAATCACTAAAATCCAATGGAAGGTCAGAATGATCTCCCCCTGTCAAACCCAGCTCACCCCTAAAGGGAGTTGAACCGCCAAGTATTGTGATGCAAAGGTCCCAAGCCCATCGCAGGAAGAAACTATCCTGTAGACCCTGCAATACTCTAGTCATGCTAACTCTCTAACATGCTCGTACCAGAGACTCATCTCTTGCAACTCTCGACCATAATATATGTGATGATCAAGGCTATGCCCAACCTGCCAAGGAGACTCAGCAATGGTCGCGCCTATCACTCCATGGTTGACCCCAATCTTGAAAAACCACCTACATCACCATATGATGAAGACCTCGGTGATCCCCCATGTGATAACCTGATAATGAACCAGATCACCGACTATCCCAACCGTACTCACTAAGCAATTGAGTGTTCCCCACATCAATTGGATCCCTGGTTTCCATAACCATACTAGAGGTCCACAACTCTCACACCTCATGGGTTGTCGCTGCGTAGCACTACGACCTACTAGAGCCCATTTAGTCCTCATATTTGACCCCAGTATGTGGACCCCAAGTATCACGAATCTGTCCCAAGCATGCCAATCTGCCCTGCTCCTGCCAAACCATGCAATGAAATCCGCTATCCCAACTCCTGATGATACACCTAGAGACTGCTCGGAGTCTAGGTACCCTCCTATAGGCAAATTCTACCATCCATTGTCCCTCAGGATCCTGTAATGCCTCAGACTGTATCGCCAAATGTGCATCATACAACTCCCTCGCAATCGACTCCCCAAGTGTGAGCTCAGAGATGAATGGTATACCACCCCTGTAGAAGATTACCTCATCTCCTATCTCGTGGTTGCCAACTCGTGTATCGACCCTGCTCCTTCATCAGGGAATCCATATTGTGCCCCTGATGCACCGAATCCCACAGAGTCGTCTCAAGCAAGTCTCCGAGGTCCTACTATCCACAATGTAGGCCTTGATAAGACACAATAAGGCTCTCCTCAACTACCTGCGATGCCAATTAATGAGACATCTGTGGGTTTTGATGGGTATGATCAGGATCCCATGTGTACACTCTCGACCCGTCCTGTGACCGATCTACTCTCCCAATCTGGGTATGTCCATCCCAATGGCTATGCCCAACCTGCCAAGGGGACTCAGCAATGCCCGCACCTATCGCTCCATGGTTGACCCCAATCCTGAACAACCACTTGCCTCGCCATATGATGAAGACCGCGATGGTGCCCCATGTATTAACCTGATAATGAACCAAATCACCGACTATCCCAACCGTACTCACTAAGTAATGGAGTGTCCCCCACATCAACTGGATCCCTTGTTCCCATAACCATAATAGAGGTCCACAACTCCCACACTTCATGGGTTGTGGCTACTTAGCACTACGACCTACTAGAGCCCATTTGGTCCTCATCTTTGACCCCAGTATGTATACCATATGTGGACCCCAAGTATCACGAATCTGTCCCAAGCATGCCAATCTGCCCTGCTCCTATCAGACCATGCAATGAAATCCGCTATCCCAACTCCTGATGATACACCTGGACACTTCTCGGAGTTTGGGTACCCTCCTGTAAACTAAGTCTACCATCCACTGTCCCTCAGGCTCCTGTAATGCCTCAAATTGTCTCGCCAGAAGTGCATCATACAACTCCCTCGCAATCGACTCCCCAAGTGTGAGCTCAGAGATCACCTCATCTCCTATCCTGTGGTTGCCAACTCGTGTACCAACCTTGCTCCTCCATTGGGGAATCTGTATTATGCCCCTGATGCACTGAATCCCATAGAGTTGTCTCAAGAAAGTCTCCTAGGTCGTGCTATCCTCAATTTAGGCCTCGATAGGACACAACAAGGCTCTCCTCAACTACCTGTGATGCCAATGAGTGAGATATCCGTGGGTTCTGATGGGTATGATCAAAATCCTGCGTGTACACTCTCTGCCCGTCTCGTCACCAATCCACTCTCCCAATCTGGGCATGTCCATCCCGATGGCAATCCTGACATCCTCGTCAAGAAATCTCCTTGCTAGTATCACTGCCTTAGTCTACAGTGCAACCCCACACAATACTGCATACAACCAAGTATCCTTATTTCCCATGCCATACAACTGCACCCTGTCACACATCTCTGTGCACCACCAAACCCTGCTACATGTTGTTGCATCATCCCGGATCAACTAGTATCCCTCCTGTATCGACGTGTTCATGACTCTATGAGGTAATGTACTATGATGTGAACTGCTCCTCCAACAACCTGGTGTGACACTACACACCACTATGCACCACCGAATCTTCGTGCACCACTGCATGCCCCTATACACCCCTGGGTACCATGGTCTAAATCTATCTCTATAAGTATTAGCTCGCATCCTGTCAGTACAACCGTATCCACCCTCTCATCTCCATACTCTCGGATGAGTGGACCTCCCCTCCTAATCCTCCCTGAGAGATCTGATAGGAAAATATCCCTATGTGCATGTGGTGGTGTCACTAAGGTGTTTCTCCTCGGTGACCACAGTGCCCCATATATCCATGGGAAATCCTCCTCTCCATACGAGGAACTATCCAGTGGCATGTTAATGCCACCTCCTCTGACAAACTCCTGCCACGGTACACTAATCATCCAATGACCCCAGGCACGACCAACATGCCAAGATGATTCATAGAGTCTATTGGCTCCCCTGTCAGCCCAACCTGTCACTGGTGTTGTCCATAAATTTGATGGGAATATCAAAATGGGGGTGATTCCAATCATCGAATACACCATCCTGCTAGTACCATGACAAACCCAATCCATGAAGTGATGGGGAGTCCCACTTGGATCCCAACGATGATCTAGCCCTTGAGCCCCTCTGGCAAACCATAGCCCCTGCCAAACTATGCTCCCGACCATGGATGTATGCAAGAAACTAGCTAGCTCCACCAAGTACCAACTCAATACTTCATGCATGCAACCCCATGAGAGGGATCAAATGCAAGAACCCACGAGTACATAACAAATCCATCATTTGAGTGTTGTTCCCTATGCGACACATGTTGCCTTGTCTCACTGGCCCGGTCAACATATAAAATCTATCTAGGTAACTCAGGCACTCTCCCTCCAATGTGCAAAGGCAACCTAATATTGTTGCAGGCCCCATCTGCGTAAGTCTGAAGAGAGCTACTGACTCGAAGTACTGCAGCTATGTTGGTTGCTTGCCCATCCATCTTCTCTCCATCGATGGCAGGTGCAAAAGATGACTAACCATCCTCCTCTACCATGGGCTGAACTAGAGTCCCGAGCTATCCCTCCATAAGTAGCTCATCGAGCATAACATCCTCATCTAGTTCACGCTCCTCAAGGTGCTCTCCATGTTGCTGCAGTAGCTGTCATCTGAGAACTCTGTCATGGCTCTAGGTACCTCTGTGTGCATTAGCACCTCACTAATGGATATATCTCTTGGCACCTCCCTAATCTGTTGTAGGTTTACATCACCTAAAAATTTGGACATGGTCTTGGACACCTCATCAATGGATACCTCAACAACAGATGGCACCTCATCAATGACGAACACCACATCATCAGACGGCTCTATGGGTGTATGCTCTACTCTCTCTGTCAAGGTGTCAATTGCTAATATCAAAGAGGTCTCCAACAATGGCGACTCTTGTGCCATACTAGGTATATCGATGTGCCCCTCACCATCCTACATGCCCTCCTGCTTCTGACATCTAAAGCCGGGTCTCCACCAGTAGAAATGCCCCCTCGTCTGACCCTCTAACTGTCTGCGTTTACAGGATGATCTCATCCTTGACCCATGCTTCTCCTCTGGCTCATCTAGAAAATGAGGCATGGTAGGACAACCAAATTGGCCATACGTATGGGTGTTGTATTGCTAGGCTGTGCGTGCATGCACATGGCTTCTCTACTGGGTATGACTCAACATCACCACCATTTGTTGCATCCTCTCTAGGAACTGTTGGTTTTTCCTCCTCAATTGTTGGTTTTGCCTATCCAACTCCTCCATGATCCCCTGTGTACTCTTCCCTTTCTATGTCATTGGTGTGCCCATAAATTCAACAGTCATTATGCATGCATGGCCAAAACCTCCATGATCTTGCTAGCTCCCCCACAGTTGGCTAAGATCATGCTCTAATACCACTGTAATATTCCAAATAGAAATTTTATAGAGATAATCAAAGACATGCACAGAAATAACAACACAATAAATTTCAACAAACACCCATGAACAGAAAAATGCTCCAAAACACCCAAAATGGTCAATTTTATTATAAATAAACTGCTGGAGTACAAAAAAATTGGAATGAGTACACCTGGGCTTGCTCAAGGAAAACTACAAGCCCCAGGTGGTCAATCTCCCAATGCCCAACTGCTGCAATAGTTTGGCCCTCCAGAAATCTGCACTGGCCCAGTTTTTCTGCACTACTGGTTGACTTGACACCCTGATTTGGCCCCTCAAAACTGCCCAGAAAATTCTATAAATTTGGGGATGTAATCCTTGTCAAAAACCCAGAAATGGGTTTCTCTAGTTTTGAACCTCCAAATTCGACCACAAATAGCTTGGCCCTTCTCAAATACCACAATGCTTCACCTGTAGCAGAAAATGATGAATTACTGCTCCAAAATGCTAGCAATATCCCCATGATCTCCCTTCAAATGAAATCCTAGCAGCTCAGCCCCTAAATCCTCCAACCGACACTCCACACAACAATCACCCAAGAGAACTATGCAGACCTATGAGACATGATGCAGTAGCAAGCTTCCACAATTTGTACAACATTGAGGGACTCCCTTTTGCCTCCCAAAATCTCCCTCCTTTGGCTGAAATATAATCAAGAACACCCTTGCAGCAATAAAGACCCCAAATTCCGGCACCAATCCTCCCAATGACTGTGTGGCCTCTCCCTCTACGTCCCAGTTAAACCAGAATGGCATAGTGTTGTGTGATGCCTCTCTTCCAGCCTCCAAATAAGATAGAAATCCTTCCTAGGGTGGCACTCAAGGTCCACCAAAGAGAAGGTTGAGCTTCACTCCTTGGGAAGCTCTTGTGCTAAGTAGTGCTTGTAACTCAATTGAACAGCTAGAGTAACAATGGATAATCAATGTCAAAAGCCCCTAAAATGAGAGTCTCACCTCCAATTTATAGCTAGCCATCCTTCATGCTCCTTGTGGGCTCCACCCATCAAATTCCCTCTCTCACCCAATTCGAATTTATCCAAAGGGTGCGTATTCCCTTGGAGTGGACCCCACTCTCCACTTCCCATCGAATTTCTTGGCTTTTCTAATGTTTGGGGGTGGCACATTTATAAATTTTCCTTTTTCGCCCACTCTTCCTAAGTTTATATGTCAAATATTTATGAAATGCCAAAAATTGCAAAATTGAGAATTCCCTTACCAAATTATTAATTGGCGACATTACATATCCATCTCATGTTCTTTATTTTTTGTACCACATTTAGTGGATCCTCCTCATCATCCATTACTTCAACACATATCCATTCCATGTTATTAGTTTTTGGACATTCCTCTATTGTGTGATCTCCAGGTCCAATCATTTCACAAAATATTTGGATGTCATATATTTGTGACCAAAGTGTTCCCATCTACTACAATTACAACACTTAGTGATATGTTGACCATCTTTTGGATAATGTATAGTTATCCTCTAACGACTACCTCTATTGTTATCTCTAGCATGGCTTATGGTATTTTTATACAATTATCAATAGGTTTTGTTCACTACTATGGAGGATATACTCGATGTGGGTTGCCAAAATGCCCACTCGACTATAGAAAAGGTGGGTCATTATTTGGAAAATTTGGTTACTAAATAGATTCTATTATTTGGAAGTTTGATTCTTTCTTCTTGAACTGCTCTCTGAATTCACACATATTATTTGTGAGAATTGAAACAATGCCATAGGATAATATCAAAAACTATATACAAAAATCGCAAAATATAATAATGGTAATTATTATTATTTTATGTCTATAATGGTAATTATTATAAATAATGATAATAATGTGCATTAATTTGATTTCTATATTTAATAAGTAACTATATGAGTAAGGTGGGTAAGGTATTATGTGATTCTTCCAACCATTGGACAAATCACAATTGATATGTTGAGTTTTTTTAATTTATTAACTTACTCCATTAAATTTGTGGTCAAATTCTTTTCTTCGAGGAAAGAAATAAGCCTCCCTCTCAACCCGAGGGCCTGGAGTGACGTTGTTGCAAGAGAGGGGTTACTAGTATCTAGCCAACCCAAAGTATAGACTCACTTAAGAACAAGAGAGAGAGAGGATTAAAGTGAGGTTGCTAGTACTTGACAGTTGTTGGTACCTGACCAACCCATAGTATAGACTAACTTAAGAGCAAGAGACAAAGAGGGGTAGAGTGTTGTAAGAGGGAGGTTGTTAGTACCTGGCCAACCCACAATATCGACTCACTTAAGAGCAAGAGAGAGAGAGGATTATATGAGGTTGTTTCAAGAGAGATAGAGTGAGGTTCCTAGCCAACCCATGGTATAGACTCACTTCAGAGTAAGACAGATAACTAGAGTGAGGTTGTTGTAAAAAGAGCTAGAGTGAAGTTCTTAGCCAACCAACAATATAGACTCACTCAATAGCAAGCCAAGGAGAGGGCTAGAGTGAGGTTGCTGCAAGAGAGATAGAGTGGGCGTGGAGTAAGGTTGCCACAAGAGAGCTAGAGTGAGATTTATGGCAAACCCACCGTATAGACGCACTTAAGAGCCAAAGAGAGAGAGGGATAGAGTGAGGTTGCTACAAAAGAGCTAAAGTGGACATGGAATGAGGTTGTTACAAGAGAGAGGTTGTTGGAACCTGTCCATCCCACTATATAGAGTCACTTAAGAACAAGAAAGAGAGAGAGGGATAAAGTGTTTCAAGAGAGAGGTTGTTGGTACCTGGCCATCCCACAATATAGACTCACTTAAGAGTAAGAGAGAGAGAGGGATGGAGTGAGGTTTTTGCAAGAGAGCCAGAGTGGGCTTGGAGTGAGGTTGTTGTAAGAGAGGTTGCTACTACCTAGCAATTGTTGTTACTTGACCAACCCACGATATAGACTTACTTAAGAGAAAGAGAGAGAGAGAGGTCTAGAGTGTTAAAAGAGAGAGGTTGATGGTACTGGCCAACGGACAATATAGACTCACTTAAGATCAAGAGAGAGAGAATGCTAGAGTGAGGTTGTTATAAGAGAGCTAGAGTGAGGTTCCTTGCCAACCCAAGGTATAGACTCACTTAAGAGCGAGAGAGAGGGAGGGATAGAGTGAGGTTGTTGGTACCTGGCTAACCCACAGTTTAGACTCACTAGTGCAACATAGTTACTCTATTGTAAACCCATAGTTCAAACTACGAGACTCGAACCTAGGTCAGGATGATCATAACTATTCCACCCAACCACCCAGACTCACTAGCACAACATAGTTACTCTATGCTATAGCAACATGTCAGACTACAAGACTTGAACTTTGGTGGGTAGGATCACAACTATTCCACCCAACCACCCAATCTAAACTCAATTGAGAAGTTGTAATCATTTATATAAGGAGTACTTAATGTTAACAATGATATAGATTCATTTTAATTTCATGCTTATTAGGTAATTTTATAAAGAGTTTTTTAACTTATTAACTTACTCCATTAATAATTTATGTTCATCTATATAAGAAGCGATTATTGTTAATAATGATAATGATAAACTCATTTAAATTTTATGTTTATTAGGTAATTATATAAAAATGTATTTAACAAGTGGACAAAGAGCAGACATATCACAAGTGATTATTGAAAACTAGATAGATAAAGCCATATGTAACTCCTCGAACCATTGAATAAAGCTCAATTAACATATTGAATTTTATTACTTATGTACTTACTACTCTAAATAAGTTTTAGTCATCTATAATATTATATAATATAAAATACCAGGATTCGGGTGTTCCCTATATGATCGTGCCTAATCATTTGGCTAATACTTGGCACAACGTCAATCTCCACCTGGTGGCCCAGCATTATGGCTCGACCCTTCATGAGAAATCCTCACAACTTTAACTATTGTCCTCCTCTACTTCTTCGCACACTCCAGATTAAATTTCCTCTTGCAACCACCCTGTCTCCATTAATGCCTCTCGCCATAACTACTTATTGCCGCATCCATCCTCTCACTCTTGACATTCTGCTCTTCGCTCAACTCTGCAATTGCATTCACTCTGCTCCCTTAGCTACCGTTCTCCCTACTCCTTTGGCGAGCTCCTATGCATCCTCCCAAACAAAAACAATGGTCAGGGAAAGGGATTGTTTCCACCTTGGTGGTAGAGGGTGCGGGTGGGGTCGTCTGCCTACAACACCTGCACTAGAAGAGCACTTGGAACTCTATGATACAGACATCCTAGAGCACATCAAGCAAAAATTTACTGTCATGGAAGCAACAGAAAGTTGGAAACGAGCTTTGGGCAATTAGAAATCTTTTAGCCCGCCACCTCTAGACCCAAGAAAGCAAAAGGAATAGGCCAACTCAAAGAATTGTTGAGTCCAACACTGACATTAACCACATCATACTTCTCTCCTCTTTCTTTCTCATGACCTTGGTTTGAATTTCCCACCGAAGCTTCCTTCATCACCCTCATCTAGCCCCTTTGAATCGTACTCTGTCCAACCAGGCTCTCCATCACCCTCGACCATCTATGCTTGTGATGAGCATGGCTTTCCAAGTCATGGGTCATTTAGCACTCCAATTCAATCCTCTACTACTCAGCTAGTTGGTAAGATGACTACTCCTCAGTGCCATAGCCTCTTCAGCTACTATATCGAGGAGGAATGTCCAGAAGAGGTCCCTTCTGACACCAAAAACATCAATGAAGCAGGTCCAAGCAACGAGAAATCAGTTCCTATCAACTCATGAGGCACTCGCCAAGGATGAACATGTTCACCTTTATGTATCTCTTGCTTTTGTCTTCTACTCATTTTCAATGGTCAATGTTCGGGCAGTCGTAGTTGCAGTCTCCTCTGCAAAAGCACCATTCTATTCATCTATTTTTTGTTTATCTTGGGCAATGTATTGGCTCCAGAATTTCTTACTTCTGAAAGACCATTTGGTTTCCCCTTCTTTGGGCAGATGGTCTCCGTTATGCTCCTCTAAGTGGAACCTTTGGGCCATGACTCCTCATGCATTTCTGCTTGTATCTTATGTACCAATTTTTTGTTAATATATTGTAATTTTACCACAAAAAAAAACTAATATATGAAATATTTAAAAAAAAATATTAGGAGAATTTTATTGATAATAATAAGATTTTTTTATTTCACAAGTTAAAAGTGAGAATTAAAATATTAAATATATTTTAAATATGATTATAATCATCCTATCATGGTGAAAGAGGGAGGGTGATGGCGAAACCCTAGTTGAACCGAGGGCGGTGCTTCTACCATGGCAGTCCTAACCCTGACGGTCTGGTTCTTTTGTCCTCAAAGCACCAGAACGGCACCGTCGAACCTCCTTCCCTTGTGGTTAATGCGGGCTCACAGTTACGGTGGACTACCCGTTTCTCCCAACAGCTTTTATTCCATTCACTGGCGGTTCCAAGAACATGGAGGGGGAGGACAAACCAACAGACCCTCATTTCCACGAGGTCAATAGGACTTCACACCAAGCTGTGTCAATCCCGGGTCATTCCACTACTCCTCCACGACCGATGTCATCCTCCTACTCTGCTCAAGGTCAACCATCTTCATATGCGCCCCATCCCTCCACTGTTCACCTCGAAGATGTTCTTACGCTGGACTGTCCCCCACTCTCCCCAAAGACCCTGAACCTGTTAGGTTCCTGCTTGCAAGAATTGCCATCCTTTGATGCGCCACTCCCTAGGTTACCCCACATCTCCACTCCGCCTGGTTTTGCTCCCGACTCTAGTTCGTTACCTGAAACCCTTCCTTCAAACCTTCATCCCCCTGGTAGTCCATCGAACCCTTCAATTCCTAACCCTAACCCTAGCACTCTCATCCGCTCTGGTTGCTTTAGCTCCCCTATCCCTACCCCCAAATCTACCCCATCCACCCCGTAGACAATGAATCAAGGAATTTGTAGATTGCTAAAGGACTACCCGACGACCAGACGCTTAGACAAATAAAAAAAGGGCAAATGTCTTAGGGCTAGAGACAGAGACATAAAGCTCGCCCTTGGAGAGGACCTCACGATGGGAGAGGTGGACAATACTACCAAGAAGGTTCTAGTTGGGCGCGTTCGTGGGAGGAATTACACTGTAGAACGGCTGCGACTCTGGACTGAGGAAATCTGGGGCTACCTCCTTAAAGATCTACCCATTATCCATGTTCTGGCAAGGGGATGGTTTTCCCTTTCATTCCATCAGGAGGAATACACGGACTGGATCCCTTCCAGGTTCTAGCACATAGAAATGGTGCCAGTATTGCTGAAGTAATGGGATCCTTTGTTCGATCCTGAGAGAGAACAGTTGGGAGCGGGTCCTATCTAGGTTCGGCTATCGGGTCTTCCTCTGCAATACTGGACACCCACCATCTTCAAGTGAATTGGGGACGCCCTGGGTACCTACCTGGATCACAATCAACCCTTCGAATTGATCGGGATCATGACCATGGCCCGAATACTTGTGCACTTGGATACTAGGGTCGGGCTGGAGGACAAGATCACCCTGCTCTGGAGACATTTCGCCCACAGACAAAACCTAGACTATGAAGGTGTGCCTTTCATGTGCAGACTCTGCCACAAGGTAAAGATTGTCCCCTTCTCACAAATTCGAATACAGCAGCAAAGGGTTCAATGCATAGGTTATCAGGATTCAGAAGCGCCGATGGTGGACGTACAACCCCCATATCTGGATTGTTCAAAGGAAGAAGAAGCTGGGAACACTGTTCAAACCTCCAGTGCCTCCCAGAAGCTACCTCCATCACCTCCTACGACAAGATTCAGATCTGCAGCGAAAGCCACTCCTTCTTCCAGTATTGTCTCTGCTCCATGCTCCTCTGTCTTGCATTTTATTCATTTCTCAGTCTCTGTGGTTTCATCTGCTCCCACCACTTGTTTAAATACTGCTCCCATTACATGCTCAATTGTTCCACTGTAGCCTTTATTCTCCACTACCCCACCATTGATTATTGGTTTGGACGAAATCCCATTGCCATCTGAACATACCCCCTTGGGCCCTCATGCCTATAATCTCCGACCCTGTAGGCAAGCCTCCCCCGATACTCTAGGTCTAGGTATCTCCATCGCTTCAACTGACCACAAGCCCACAAGAGGGAGACCCTCCAAATTAGCCAAAGCAATTAAAATTGCAGGGAATGATATTGCCCAGGGCCGTCAAAACACCATTGATTGGGTGCTTAGAGTAGCAGACACCCCAGCCAAGATTTCTTTATGAAATGGCTCTCCTTCAATTGCAGGGGTCTGGCCAGACCCCAAAAAAACTAGCCCTCAAGAGACTCTTCAGTTGTGAACCCTGTGATATAATCTTCCTTCAGGGAACTTTCGGGCCTTCAGATCAGATTGTAAAAGTCCTCCTGAGCATCATCCCTAGACGTGGCACTTTCAAGCCATGGATGCAGCTAGCAGATCAGGGGGACTCACCCTTGGGATAAACCCTCATACCATTAAGGTGATAGCCTCTTGGGGTGGTCTCGGTTTCATTGGTATGGATCTCTTCTTAGCAGTTTTGGGTAAACAAATCCGTATAATAAATATATATGCCCCCTATCAAAATAGGATGGACTTCTAGAAATGATTCCTGGACGACCCGATAATCAACTCCTCAACTATTCTGGGGAGTGACCTTAACTTCTCCATTAGTCATGAAGAATCCTGGGGCCATCACTCACAACACAAAGACCTGCTGATGAATCTCACCATCTTCAGACAATGCGTGGGCTCTGGAGGCACATCTGATCACTCACCAATATATTTGGAATTGGTTGGCTCCACTGTCGAACCTCGAGCCCCATACAAGTTCAACTTGTCTTGGCTTAAGGACCCTGACTACCTCAAGATGGTCACAGACTACTGGAAATCTCACCCCCTTTCAACTGAGAGGTGGAAGATTGTTAGTTTCTGCAATAACTTGCACCACCTCAAGCGACTCTCGATCGATTGGGCCAAATAGAAGAAAGCCCGAGAGAACCTAGCCATAGTTGAATTAGAATCCCATATAGCTAATCTAACGGATAAACATGGAAAAGGCTACAACTCTATTGAGTCAAAAGTACAGCTAGTTGAGATGGAAGCCCAGAGATCTAAGATCTTATTGTCCCAGGAAGAAACTTGGTGACTTAGAAGCAGGGCCATCTAGTTACAAGCGAGGGATGGAAACACTAAATTCTTCCACAAATTTGCAAATAGACGGAAATCCAGCAACACGGTCTGGAAGCTTCCCTCAGACCAAGGAATGTCGGCAAACACTCATGCTCTGCTTTCGCAGCTAGGCATTTCTCACTTCAAATAGCTGTTCAAAGCCCTTCCAGGTGCTACACTGCTTGATATCATTCGGATTGCTGGGAACTTCCCCAGATTCATGGATCCTGAAAGACTGGAGGACCTCATTAAACCTGTCTCCCTGGGGGAATTGGAGAGCACCCTGAAATGGTTCAAAAGAGATAGAAGCTCGAGTCCAGATGGTTGGCCTGTGGAGTTCTACCTTACCTTCTTTGACATCCTTGGACCTGATCTTCTAGCAGTTGTGTAAGAATGCCGTGACAGTGGTAGACTACATGAACCCATAAACTCCACTTTCATCTCCCTTATTCCTAAATTGGACTCTCCTTTATCCTTTAATGGCTTCTGTCCTATATCCCTCTGCAACTGCCTTTATAAAACCATTTCCAAGATCATAGCTAATCGTATCAAACCTATTCTATCAGAGCACATCTCCCCGGAACAGTTTTCCTTTTTATAAAACTGGCAAATTCATGAGGCCATAAGCACGGCACAAGAGTCCCTACACTCCATCAAGCTAAAGAACCTTAAAGGAATGATGCTAAAAATTGATCTCTCAAAGGCCTCTGATAGGGTCAGCTGGCTATATCTCCGGATGTTACTCACCCACCTGGGTTTCCCTCCCGCTTTCATCAGATGGATCATGTGTTGTATTACATCGGTCTCCTTTGCTATATTAATCAACGGATTGACCTCCCACACCTTCCAGGTCGAGAGGGGACTCAGATAAGGATGCCCCCTTTCCCCCCTACTCTTCTCCTCTTGGTTATGGAAGGCCTCAATCAAAGGATTGCAATAGAGAACGCTGCAAGGAACCTCATGGAACTAAAGATAACAGAACAATGCTCTCTGTCTTATCTCCTTTTTGTTGATGACATCCTCATTTTTTGGATGGTAGCATTCAGGACATAATTACCTTCACAGGGTCCCTGAGGCCTTTTAGCTCGGCCACTGGGATAGATTTTAACCAGGCTAAATCCACCATAACCCTGTCAAGATGTACTCAACATGAAACCAATCTTGCTCTACAAAACTACCCCTTTCAAATTTAGGAGCTCAAGGATGGGTTGAAGTACTTGGGATTTAAGATTAAACCTGATGGATACAAAATATCTTACTGGACTTGGTTGATCACAAGGATTGAAAGAAGACTAAATCTATGGAGCCACAGGTTGTTATCCAGGGAAAGAAGATTGGTGCTTATCAAATCTGTCATCAAAGCCATACTGGTTTACTGGATGTCCCTGGCCTGGATCCACAAAGAATTATACAAATGATTAAGAGAATACACTGCAACTTCTTATGGAAAGGAAATAAAGAGGGGAAACTATATGCTTGGGTCAAATGGAGCAGCATTGCTATCCCCAAAAAATGGGGAGGGTTGGGGTTAAAAAATTTATCTGCCTTCGCACAAGCTCTTGCAGCAAAATTGGGTTGGTTACTCCTGAAACAAAGAAGCCTGTGGACTAAAGTGATCACCTACAAATACATCTCGCCGACACCAATGTTGGATTGGTTAAGACTACCAACCTAGAACAGAAAGAGCATCTCGGTCATCTAGAGAGCAGTTTTGAATACTCTCTACACTATTAGAAAGGGACTCACCTAGAGGATTGGAAATGGAGAGGAAGCCCGTATCGGAATAGATCCATGGATAGGATGTAGGAACTCACATCTACTACTACATGCCCTGATAGAAAATCTGAATAAAAAAGATATCTACTTTATAGCACATATAGGAGACCCCCAAAACACAATAGTATATCAATAGGCCTGGTTATCAGGGACAACTCTAGACATCCCTAATAGTTGGCACTTGGAGTGGGGGACTTATTTGAGAGCCTTAACTAAATCACATGTTATATTAAGGGATGAGCCGGATGAGCTGCTTTGGGGACTAGCACAGAATGGGAAATATTCCCTTAAGGAGGGGTACATAATAATTCATGCTAGTCACAAACCTGAAGCTTTAGAGAACTGGTGGCGGAACATCTGAAAGCTACAGGGCCCTCCTCACTCCCGATTACTAACGTGGAACATTATTGAGGACAAAGTCTCGACTGGAACCAATCTTAGGAAACGGGCTTTCCCTAGACCTACTTGGTGTGTCTTCTGCAAAAATGAGGAGGAATCGACCAACCATCTCTTCCTCACTTGTCCAAAAACTTAGAAGGTCTGGGCACAAGTCCTACAAATCCTTAAGATAGCACATACTTGGTCCGGGGAGGATGTCTATATGGCCTGGAATAACTAGTGGAACAATGTTTCGAACCTAAAATCAAGGAACTTGCCGCTGATCGTCTCCTGGCATATCTGGATATGCAGGAACAACAATATTTTTCAAGGAAAATAAATTACTTGGGATTTGATCATCCCAAATATATGTATGAGTTTCCTTGAGATCCCGGAGGAGACACAGCATACTCAGACAAGGCACATAACCCCTGAAGTCATTGATAGAAGGATTTCGTGGGCATACTTCGATGGTGCTGCCCAAGAACTGGGGTGTGGTGGAGGCATCATCTTGCACAAATCCGAATCACATTATTTCCATATGAGGCTGGGGCTGGGAAATGACACCAACAATGATGTGGAACTCATGACCCTTCGCCATCTGTTACACTTTGCTACATCCAAAAACTGCAGAGACTTACAGATATTTGGGGACTCTAAGATGGTCATAAACTGGTTCAATTGCACAACTACATGCCATGCTTTCTCACTCAGAACAATATTGGATGATGTTTTATTTATAAAAGCACAATTTGATTTTGTTTCTTGCTCTCATATATACAGGGAACGCAATGTAGTCGCGGACAGGTTATCAAAAGAGGCAACGAATCACCCTCGAGGAGAATGGTTGATCAGAGAGCACACACAGGCACAGGTTTATCAGTACTACCACAGACCGTATATAGACCAAATTTTGCAGAGGGCAAATGAGCCCTAGTTACAACACTCCTTTGTTAAATATTTTTGCACAGATATATGTAAATATTTATGTAATTGAACTAATGAGCCCTAGTTACAACACTCCTTTGTTAAATATTTTTGCACAAATATATGTAAATATTTATGTAATTGAACTTCTATCAGCACACCCTAGTATGGGATTTTTGTAAATTTTGATGCAGTTTCTGCAAACTTATTTCTACTGACCATGGTCAACTTACTGCATATGCCAATGGCATTTATAACATGTAATTTTCTTGATAATGAAAATTACTATTTTTCTTTCCTCGAAAATAAAAATCATCCTATCATGGTGATAGCATCCCACTAGTGGGCATTCTTCCATCCAACATTGGGTTAGCTCCCGCCTAAACTCAATCCAGTTTGAAAAAAAAATGTTTATAATCATCCTAAACTATATTCATTAATTCAACATTATTTTTAATTAATTATTTTTTTTAATTATTTTTTAGTAATTATATAAAATTTCAATCAAAATTTAATTAATTTAATTTTTAAATTTTAAAAATATTAAGAAAAATTGTAATAAAAAAACAATTTATCATAATGCAGATAAATTTAAATAAAAAAAATACAAATTTTAGTAACTAACTTATTAGTTTCGCTTCCAAATTTTTTGTATCCTGCTATTACCAAAATGCTATTGTATTAAAATTTTAGTTACAAATAATTTAGTGAAAATAATACATATTAAATAAAAACAAAAAACTAACTTATGATTTTGCATTTTACAAATAATTAAGTGAAAATAGCATATATTAAAAAAAAAAAACTTATGAGATTGCATCTTATTCCGGTTATGATTTTGCATCTTATTTAACTTAGAGATTGTGTACTTACCTGGTAATGAATACGTTGAATGTTTATGAGAACTACACATGCAATCAACTATCTATGTACATAACATAAACAAGTACAAAGAAGCGATCTGCTGCAACTGGTTCCCTCTTCAATGTTAACTGTAACAATCCGACATAATCACATTTAATAATAAGTTTTATTTTCATTTAAATATAAACTTTTCATATATAAGAAATAAAATAAAAAAA
>APFE031241266.1:93334-115823 GCA_000404065.3 Pinus taeda | reverse complement strand
TAATAAAGTAAAAATTAAAACACAACTAAATGAATCAATGGCACTGTAATTTCAATCTAAATTAAAAATAATATACGTTTTAATTTAAATTAACGGTACTAATAAGTAAACACATACGAAAAGCAATCTGGTAAAACTGGTTTAAAATCACACATTAACAGCATACCACAATAAACCGGTTAAAACTGGCTTGTGGCTAAAACTGATTTTATTTTCCATTTTCACAAAAGCCCTCAAGACACAATAAAACCCCGAAACTCATCTTACTGAGCAGAAGAATTGGAACATAAAAATATTTTATAAAAAGGGTTTCCTCAGCTACATTTTCAACTCCTCGAATCAACCATGAAAACCCTCTTAATCTTACCGTGGAAAATCTCAATAAGAATTGGAGCATGAACGAGCGCCGCCGCCAAATATTTAAATGGGATTTACTCTGCTGCCTCCAACTCCTCTCTGCAATGCAAGTCAACCACAAAATCCGTGTCAATATAACCCTGACAACTTTTGATTGCATGTTAAAATTTTAAGAGACTTGTGATTTGAAAAGAATCAAACGAAAATAAAAATACCCGGCCAGAAAGTTAATGCACTTCATTGTTGTAACTAAAATAAAAAAAAAAAAAAAAAAAAAAAAAAATACCCGGCCATCTCAATGAATAACACCACCTGGGATTATAACCTGGGACAATGAAATATATAGCGACTGCATTAAACAATTGCACTGGTAAGAAATCCCGAAAATAGAAAATAGTGTCCGTACCACATTCCCAAAAATAATGTATGAATCCACGTCACGTACCTATAATAATGAATGAGGATGGAATGTACAGCACTGGAAACCAGCCAAATGAGGAGATGGATATAGATTGGAAAGAAAGAAAGAGAAATACCTCTTAGATTAACCACATAACCCACAGGGTTTATGGTAGGTTACGTACCTGCAAAACTGGTGATCTTAAATAAGAAAAAATAGCGCCACATCAACTCAAGAGGAAATACCAAATAAGAAAGATAGCCTCTCTTTCTCAACCCACCAATCAAATACTGCATAGGAAAACGAAGAGAGAAACAGCTTTTCTGATAAGATTAAAGCAGCTGCAACACCACCGGCTGACAGAGATGAATATCATGGTTTCATATCCACTTATTAATCTTCTATTCCGTACTCGGCAACAAAATAAAATTGGACGGCCGGCCAATTCGCACACAGACAGTAAAAAGAAACCAGAAAAATCAACCAAAACACCAAATACAATTAAAAAAAAATTAGCCATCAAAGGAAAAGCAACGAGCATGGCCATGCTACTGAACAAACAGCAATAAAGAAGCAAGCGAAGCAAACCCAATGCCGAATACGAAAGAAGCCGAGATGAAACCAATGCGGCGTTTGTTTGCCCCTGAAAAGCTTTATGTGGCCTGATTTCCAACGGTCAGAATTTTAAATTATTTATGAGCCCGCTTTTTTCTTCGTCGTGTTGGCTCCGAAATCCACGTCAAATGATTGTGTGCAGCCCATCTAGCTTGGAAGTTCGCTTCATTCGGAAGGAATGTTTGGTTAGAGAAATCATTGATTCACACACCCATAAAGTTGTATGAATAGCACTAAGACTATGAAACAATAATAGTTGCATTTAGTTGTGATACAACATCCACACAATAATGTGGTAAGATTTGGTCTTCAGTTCGTCATATTATGCATATTTCTCATTAATTATTAAGTTGTACGAATCTAAAATTATGTACAAATAAGCCTAACCATGCACCTCCTCTACATGTGTCGTTCGAAAAACTTTATATGAACTTTAAATTGTTGATATTTCTTTTTAAATGGTCTTTAGTGAAATTGAAAATGGAATCTTAAGTCCATGCGTGTTTATATAGTGATTATTTCTTAATATTAAAACATCAAGAAGGTTAAAGTTTTTTTGGGTATAAATTTTAATATAAGGTTTAGTATAATTTAGTTATTAATGTTTATATAGAGTTAAAATTGGATTTTGTGATTACAAAAAATATGGTATGTAAAAATGATAAGGGTGGATGTAAGTTAATGGTTGGAAATATAATTTTTAGGGATTGTATAAAATTGTATTATGTTTTTAGAGAAAGGTTAAAAGATGAAATCAAGGATCATAAACAATGTATTTATATGTATCATATGAATGGGAAATGGTCACACTCATTATCATGAATCTCTTTCATTTCATGTGTCTTTTAATAACGGTATCATAGTTGCCACAGGTTTTCTAGATTTAGGATTGTGAGCCATCAGCTTTGTTCCCTTCATTGAGTGGGGGTTTCTCCTTGCGTAGTCCTAAGCATGTTTTTTTTGTGTGGTGCTAGTTTCCTTTCACATATATTATCCATTATCGACTATTTTATGCTCCCTCCTCGACAATCGACATTCCTTCTAGATTTGACCTTTGATAGTCTTTATTGATGATGCATTTTTTTAATATCTCCAATATGAATAACATTAGAGATAAATCCATCAATTTTGTGTATGTGTTCATTCTCGAGACTCTTTTGTGCACTCAATTAGTTTCTATATTATTAGCTCTATTTTGCTCACTCCAAACCTTACCTCATTCGTACAAGATCACATACACATTCTAAGTCAATACCTCAACAATTGTTTCCCTAGAAATGTCGATACTAAGAACAACTCATGGGAACTCTTCTTATTCCAACTCCTTAAACAAAAGAGGTTTCCATGACTTCTCTAGAAATTCATAGAGGTAGAAGAGGTTGCCACTGTCCAACTAGCATTGAGGGCACTACTACTGGCAAGTTCAATTTCTGGATCTATTTTAGTGGAATTCTATGTTTGCCCTTTGATTCTACCTATGCAAACTTGAACTAACTAGAGTTCTGATAGATTCAGGACTGCTAGTCCCAGAACTGGAGGTGCCAATTTAAGATTTTGGAGTACTCTTAGAGGTGGTATTTCGAATTCCTTGTGGTAGATCCTTGGTGAGCTTGGAGACCGAAAAAGGATCATTACCCCAACCTTGTCCTTTTATGGACAATACTTGTATATGTGGGAGACATATTGTATTTATTTGGGATGTTTCTTACATGAAGAATGCTTTCTTTTAAAACTTGAAACTTAGATAATGGAACAATAGCAGAGTCAAGTGGTTATCCATATTTCACGAAAATATTTCCATAATAGTGCTTGGATTCTTATAGGTCATGCTTTGGGTTCACAATATTCAAATTTGGCATAATTGACCAATTTTAAGGAAACATCGTGTTCAATAGCATTACAATGGTTTTCTTCATTTGGAGATAAAATTGAAGCTCTCAAGATTGTCACAAGATTTCCTACAATTAATTTACATTTTAGAATAGGATTCCTCATATGGCTAATAGTTAAGCATTTGTAATTGTTTAGTTCTATCAAGCAATTTTGAGTTCAAAATGAGTGATTTTTGTCTTTATATATCGTGGCAATATGTTAAAGCAGGGAACAAGGTAGTCTTGTTATTTTTAGCTTAAAGCGTTGGCTTGCTTTGTTTGTTTCTCCCAAAGAAACCCTAGTTGAAACATGATCTCATCTATTCTTGCAAAGATAATTTGAGAGCCATTATTGGTTGTTAGAATCATTGTGTTAGCTGAAGAGGTGTTTATTTGTGGGATTTTGAGTTGTGGCAGTAAGCTTGGGAAGAAACAAGAGAATAATGGTCACTTGTAAATAGTATTTTTGTAAGCTAACAAGTACTCTTTTAACAATAATGTGAATTGCATCGTACACAGGTGCATTTTCAATAAAAGTCGGCACTTTTTCTTATGTGGGGCTTGAATTATAGCTTGAACTAATGATTTATTAGAGCTATTCAATATTGTAATTCTCTCAATTATAGATGATGTAGTCAAAATCGAAAAGCCACTCTTGTCGGTGTTCAAATCTGTTTACAAAATGCACTAAGAAAAATTGAGTTTCTCTAACTTTAGTCATAAGTATGATGAGATGAATTATAGTAAAAGAGTCATCATTCTGAACTAGTCCTTGTTCAAAACAATTCTCTTTTTAAATTTGAGAAAGATTCATACACATAACTAGCACATGCTCAAATTACTACCACCACTTCAGGAGGACATTTAAATGAAGATGAAATTTTTTACTTGCACTTCCCAAGTCCATCATTGGACCTTAGAGAAGATTTCATCAACAACACGCACACAACCAATCATGGATACAAAAAGAAAGTGACCTTTCACATTCCAGACTACTCCAAACCAATCCAATTTCAGAGTGTTGGGATTCTTCAGGAAAACTCATCTTCGCTTACTCCACTTCCACATCAGATTCTCAAATGCCAACATTATCATCAAGTTGGACACATATACCCTTATATTCCTCTTTCTCCCAATCCCCCTCCCTATCTCTCTCTCACCCTCATCCCTCCCGCCCCCCAACTCTACCATTATAAACCCCTTTCTCCCTATCCCCCCTCTCTCTCTTTCTCTCTCTCTTCCCCTTTTTCATTCCCGCCCTCTCTCTATCTACCCCCTACTCACTTAGCCTCTCTCTAAACCTTCCTTACTCTCCCTCACTCTTTCGCTCTCTCCCCCTCCCTCACTCACTACCACACCCATCTCTCTCTCCCTCCCTCGTTGAATATCACCCTCTCCACTCTTTCTCCCTTGACCCTCCCTCTTCCTCTCTTTCTCTCAGTGTCATTAAGTCTTATTACTAAGGTCATTAACATCGTAAGGGAAAGAAACTTG
The DNA here is from genome assembly GCA_000404065.3 of Pinus taeda. Lineage (NCBI taxonomy): Eukaryota > Viridiplantae > Streptophyta > Pinopsida > Pinales > Pinaceae > Pinus > Pinus taeda. The sequence goes on along the minus strand of APFE031241266.1, from coordinate 111,086 downwards.
GGACTTAGCGAGGAGGTAGAGAGAGTGACAAAGGGACAGGAGGGAGGGAGGGGGAGAAAGGTAGGGCTAGATAAATATAGGGGAGGAAAGAGGGGTTGTGATAAATGGGTAAAAAGGAAAGAGAGAGAGGTGGGTGGAAAAAATGAGATAGGGATATGGAGAAAGGGAGAGAGAGAGAATGAGTGAGTGAGAGGTAGAGAAAGTGAGAAGACAAAGAAAGAGAGAGAGATATGTGGGGATGGTGGGGAAGAGGGACAAAGTGGGGGGGAATAAGGAGAGAGAGGTAGGGACAGTGACAGAGAGTGGGAGAGGGAGGGAGCGACAAAGTGGGAGATAAGAAAGTGGGGAGAAAGAGAGGGGGAGAAGGGTAAAGAGAGAGTGTGTGTGTGGGAGAGAGGGGGGGAGGGAAGGAGACAATTGAAGAGGGAAAGCCATTAGTCATAAGAGTGCAAACACTCTTTTTGAAAGCATGTTCACATTCTTGAAAGCGTGTGCATGTTCTAAAAAGTGTGTGTGTTCTTAAATGCATCCACAAATTCCCAATAATCTACTTGTGCTTTTAAAAAAGCATAAGCACTTTCAAGAACATGTGCACACTTTTGAAAATACACGTGTTCCTAAAAAGTTCAAGCTAGTAAGCATATGGTGTGGTTTAGAGAGCATCAAGGCTACAGGTTTAGGAGTGCATGCACAATCTCAAGGGCATGCACATGTCCCTATGTGCATATGTACATGCTAATCCCATTGCCACTTTTGAGTTCGTCATGGAAAAGAAAAAGCACATGCTAAGGCAAAAATAACCAAAAAGAAGAAGGAAGAATAAGGAATAATTGGGAAGCACCAACCCAACAAGTTGGAGAACAATAAATAAGCTAAAAGAGAAGGTTACATGGCCGAAATATGTTTCTTTAGAAAAGCACTTTTGATATCCAATCTTATAAAGAAATGTGTGGTGAGTATAAGGCCATGATGGCCACTAGATTTATAACACTTCACAAGCCTATCATGTGACGTTAGAAGTTGGCCATGGTGCCTCTTCCTATTGGTGTCAAGGGGTTAAATGTAAGGGTAGTCAATATGTTTCATGTCATCTAGGAGAACTAACCTTTGTTGAGTCAATAGTGAATGTTTAAGACGATAAGGGAAAAAAATATTTGGTCCTCATAAGCCATGAGTTTATAGAGAGAATAAAGTGAATACTTAAAAAGTCAAAATAATTTTCGATTAATCTTCTAGTAGGGAGAGCATTTAAATACAAAGTGGTTCCCATTCTAAGGATCTAAGGAGAAAATATAGAAAATACAATGATCTCAAGTAATAGGATTAGTCTCAATGCGAATTTGTTTAGATCAAACTCTAAGCTAGGAAAGAGGGACCCTTAGGTTGCAAGGAAATTGGATTCTCGCGTACCTTGTGTAGAAATTTGATAGAAACTACAACTACTAAAGATTTCAAATTGAAAACAAAAGACACAAATTATACTCTAATGATCTACGAAATGAAATTCACAATTTAGAACAACATGCATAGGCATGATGTTTGTTAATTTAATTGTCTGGAATTGTTACATAAATTATCAACTAGAGTTGGTAAATTTGTGAAGTGCAAATGCACAATATATGCTAGAAGCCCTTTTTCTTAAATTGGATTATTAATATGAATGATTGAGTTATTGAAAATGCATTTCTAAGATTTATTTTATATTCATATTTCAAAGTGAAATCAACATTCCTATCTAATGAAATGAAACTAAAGCAAAGTTTTTACTAAAAAATGGAACCATAATAAAACCACTCTAGCATAATGAAACTATAAAGAACTCACACTTGCAAAATAAAATTATTCTTGTCAAATGAAATTAAAATAAACTCACATTTCCAAAATGAAATTAAGAAAAATCACACTATCTCATTAAAGAAACTAAATTGATTTATTGCACCACACTTCTAAATTTCTAAAAGCATAATAATTGTCCTATCAATTCCGACATGAAATGAAAATTACACAACTAAAATGAAACGATAAGAAAATCATTCATTCTCTGCAATTGAATTATTTTTCAAAAAACTCATTTTAATTGTGAAATTGAAATGCTCTTAAACTGTAAAGAAATCACTATTGCTCAAAAGGACATCACTCATAAACCTATACAGAAATTACTCAAGCTTCTCTAAAAAGAACTAATTCATAACTGGAAAATAAATCATTCAATTGTCTGAAATAAATCAATTATGAACTCTGTAAAACTACTCAAAAATAAATCACTACTATTTCTAGAAATAAAACTATGAATTACTTTGCAATCAATTCAAAAGGAAAGACTAATGAATCTACATCAAACGATAAATGAAAACTACATAAACATCTACATCAAATGATAAAATGGAATTCTAGAAACAACTATAACTAATAACAAAATAAAAACATCAAATTAACTACATCAAATCATAAAATAAAAACATGAAAACAATTATATTAAAAACACAGAATACAAAACCTTCACTATTTGCAAGGTCCCTCACAAATAGGCGGTATCAAATATTTACTCCAACAGCCAGTTGCGCATCAAGTCTTCAAGGTACTTCTTCATTAAAAATGAAAGAAAAAACAGAGTTTTTTAAAATGTCACAATCACCTCAAAACACCCCCCCCCCCCTCCCGCCCTTGTTTCAATGGAGTGTTTATACAGTGATTACAATGTAACTTCATGGAGATTCATATGGTTAAAGATCAGAACTGAATGGACACTTGGTTTCCATGAATTGATGAAACACAGTCCATTCCAACCTTTGTTTGCTTAACTGGGCATTTATTGACACATGGGTGCAATGTTTGCTCACGGAAACTACAAAATAAGGCTCCAAAGAACCTAAAATATCTCCCAAATGGTAATGAATTCAAGAAAATTGTTCATAGAGAATTTAATTGAACCCATTCTGAACAAAACCCATGTTTTTTTCCCGATATTCGCTTTCATTTGCTCAGAAAACACGTTTTAAGTTTACTGGTCAAAACTGTTGCGGTTTTCCCTTGATCTTTGCCTGGAGGTCCACACATGCGAGCTGGGTGGAATTTGACCAATACAAATCCATATTGGAGCTTCTAGAAACCAAGTCTAAGTGTCTGATTTCATTCTAGAGTGGTGCTACTACCTCAACCATGGAGGTAGCTACGGAAACTTGACAAAATTGTAGTAACTTGAACTTACTAAACTGTAATTAGTAAAAACCATGCAAATTTGTTCTTAATCTACTAAAAATAAAATAAAATGATGTTAATTAACCACTTAGACATAAAGAGACACATTTTGAAGAATTATGGTAAAAATGGTGCCAAGTGAGTGAAATAGTGGAATGGATGGTTGGAAATAATAGTTTAATGAATGACAAAGTCAAGGGAAAATGATGACAAATCAGTGACCAAACATCTCCCCCACACTGAGATCTTTACATGTCTGCATGCAAATTGAGTCCCAAAAATGAACTCATATACCTCTTTTTCTTTATCCACAAAAGGTTGTCCTACTTCATTCTTGGAAAGTGTTGCTTTAAAAGAAATTGGTTAATCTTATCAATGCATTTCTTCTTATATCACCTATCCTTTCTCCTTGCTAACATTATGAGAGAATGAAACCTTGATAATATGAATGCACACCATGTAAAATACAACTCCCAAGAAGTAGCTTCTCCCAAAATATATTATTTTTGTATTTTCCTTCTATTGTATTCATCTTAGAATCCACGTCACCCAATTGTGATGCAATTAGACCATAAAGTGTCCAAGAAATGGAGTTGAACCAATAAAACCATTTCCACCATACAAGATTTTTCAACCAAGGGACAATGAACCCATAGAAGATATTCCAAGAGGAATAAAAGGTTGATGAAATTATTGAATCGTTGTGGTAACTTGGAGTAATAACCACTAACATCATCCCAAAGTGGGTGAAGTAGAGGAAAGTGAAAAATATGGAGAAGTAGAACCATAAAATTTTGGCAAATATCCACCCAAGAGAAATCATGGAGCAGATTGCATTAGTAAAAAAGAGTAACAACTTACCACATCCAAGGCTTAACTCAATTCTTTGCAATGTGAATCATGTTTATTACCATACTTTTGGAGGTGTGCCTCAAATCCTTCTTTATGCATGTTGAAATAGGGTATCAATGTCCCTTGCATGAGCCTTCATGAATATGTGTTGAATATGTAAAGAAAAGAAAGCATTTTGTGTTGTTGTTGAACTCCTATTGCATTTGCCTTATGATATGAAAAGAAATTGTTGCTGATTTGTTTACCTTGTGCTCAACTCTTGTTCTTGTTTGATGCATATATTCTTCCAAGGTAGAATCCTTGTGATATCATACTCATAGAAGAGAGAAAAAATATGCAACAATTGGTACAAATGTGCACACCACAAAATCATTATCTTTGATCTTTAGGATTGAACTCACTTTTGCTTTTATCTCTCTCTAGAATACCTCATTTCACTGACATATTGTTGTGCAGACTCCAAAGCACTTTGAGGATCCCTTTTTTCTATTAAAATATTTGTGAGTTGAAATTATTGTACATGCCTTAACTAATTCCATCTTTTGCCTAGTAGAGGAATGAAAATAGAGCAACTTTAATTTACCTTTGTTGTCTTCAACATATAATCTGGGAAGGTATGATCAAAGTGTCATAAGATAGGCATTGAGATATATTGCATAAGATATGTCACAAAAGTAATGGCCACCAACCATTGCCTTCATTCTTTCACAAGCACATATCATCAATTACCTTTTGCTCCAAACCTTTCAAATTATGATTTGAACCTAGCTCTTAAGCACATCATATTCAAATTTTCAAAAGCTAATAGATTGATATCAGATTTCAAACTCAGGGACTGCAAGACATTCATGATGACTTCTACTATGGATCATTGCCATGCCAGGATTTCATACATATTTGCATCGTGACTTTTGAATATATTGCACACTATGTTTTTTATGACAAAGCTTGTGGATGGAGCATGAATTTGGTATGAGGGATAGATCAATGATGAAAAATATGGTTGAGTGGTTAAGTCAATGATGAAAAAGGTTTTTTTTTAAGGGTTAGGTCAATGATGGAGAAGATGGATTGCATGAATGGTAGTTGAGGTGGTTATTTATCATATTTTCCTAAATCTTTAATAAACTAAAAAAACTTATGCAAGTTTTTACCTCAAGTTTACCTTTTGAAGAACTTGAAATGTTGAAGTAGGAGTTGTAGATGTTGGAATAAAACCATTCTTCCAGCAAATAGATTCTTGAATCTTGGGCTTTTTTCATGGCATCCAATATTGCACAAAAACATATGCCACGAACTCATTTTAAGACCAAATTGAGTGCTTCAAAAGAGAAATGGTGTAATTTTACATTTTTTAACGCCTCATGCCTTCAAAATCCTATTTTGTGCAAAAATGTCGTAATCTAGCTTAATCTCTCCACAATGGTGAAAAATGAAAAATGGCCTTAAAACCCCACTGAAAAGTCCTAGAAAATTGCACTTTTTTGGAATTTTGCCTGCTATATACTCAATTTACCATATTTTGAGGAAACCCAGAAGCTCAAAAAAAAATATTTATGCTCCAATCTCTTGCAATATTTGTGCCAAAATTGCCTCTGGAACAAGCTGCTACAACAAAAACAGGTTGTTACAGCAATAACTGCAAAAACTGCAACTTTTTGTAGTTGTTGCAGAAAATGTCAATTTTTGTAGAGAGTTGTTTTCTCCGAGTTTGAACTGTTGATTTGGATTGTGTAATACATGCTGAAGTAGAAACGATGAAACATAATACATATTGACTGAAATATGCCCATTTTTATTGTTTTGCTTGAAAATGAAATGAATAAAAAAGCGTTGTATTGGTGTCATCATGGTGTTGTTGAAAAACAAGATGAACATGATGCTACAAGAAACCAATAAAATATATTGTTACAAGTTCTTGTTGATTCCATAAAACCATTAGTCTTCTTCCAAAACAAAAATTCATGGTACAATTCTTACCAAGCGAATGAATGTGTCGAAGTCGAGCATGGAAAGAAATCATTGGATTACTGATTAATGATGAAAATCGTTAACCAATGTGAGACAACTCATCGATAATGTAAATTAGTATCAAGGTACCCAAGTGCATCCTTATAGGGATGAATGAATGTGTTGAAGTCGAGTCACCTGCAAGATCTAGCAATCAAGAGACATTGTTGTATTCCCATTGTTGTCAACGAAAAGGCTTGCCTTTGATGTATGCAAGTTCGAAGGCACTCCAAATAATCTCTGATCTTGATCCCAGATAAGGTGTTGAGGTCGATGGGACAAGATCTTTTGGAAGGTGGACCTTAAGGAATCCCACATCAGCCAACTCGAGCATAGAACCAAAAATGATTTGAAGAACCATAATAAAAGATTGAAACCATCATAAAATTGCAGAACTTATTGTGAACTTTTCTCGCCAATTCCCTGGTTTTCAAGCAAATCCCATGTCCAATTGCGCCAACAAGCTAGTTTTCACAGTAGCACTTATTTTTCTCTTTATTTTTTCATTTTTATTTTTTATTTTTCATACATCCTACTCTAATTGAAAAAGAAATCTTGTTCAAGTGTATGAATACTTCCAATGGAACCATGAGTGTAACAAGCTGATAGATAAACTCATATCCAGGTTTGAAAGATACTCTTTGATATGTACCAGTATATGAGAGATCAACTGCCTTGATTGAGATGATGTTAGAAAATACTGAAGAATCGAGTACTGGGATCCAATGATTGTAATGAACCAAGATTCAATGTAATCTTGTCTTCCTTGGCTTCTTGTTATCATGCCATGCAAGTCTTTAGAGATGTGATTCCCATTCATAGAATCTGGTGATATGCATGCATGAAAATTTTCAATCTTAGGTTCCAACAACTGCCCTTTATCAACAGGCATCCATGATTCTTGGACCTTATCTGAATCTTCTTCTTTTGGTTGTTGTTCTTCAATGGAAGTTGATGAATCATTTTGCAATACCTCAACAATGTAAGTGAATTGAGGTGTTTTATTATTAGAGATATGAAATGATTGTGCAGGTAGTGGAGTGGGAATGAATCTTTGGGGTGTTTGTGTGGCTCATAATGAGAAAGTTTGAATTGAGGTGGATTGATGGTGAAATTTCGGGGGTCGTCCAAGTTCCAACTTACCTAGACCCATATATCCTTTAAATTATCTATTGAAATTCTTATATAATTAAAAAAAATATATATTATTTCAATATATTATCATTGGAAAATATAATTTGTAAAATATTTTTAAATTTAAAATAAAATTTTAATTTCCAAATAAATAATAAAAATGAAAAATAATTAATAAATAAATTTATTGATTTATTTTTTAAGAAAGAGTAAAATGAGATTCTGCCATTCTTAAACGAAACTAACATGTTTTACACATTCAATTTTTAAAGGGCCTGGAAAATTTACGAATTCAAATTTTCAAGCGAAGAAAAAGATTTGCTATGCTGGGCCTGGAAAATTTACGAATTCAAATTTTCAAGCGAAGAAAAAGATTTGCTATGCTTTGTTTAAACCGTGGGCTTTTAAACTGGTTGTGTTTTGGGATATTGGAAAAATATGTGCAATTTCATTTTTCCAAATAAAGAAAAGATTTGCTTTACTTGGTTTAGTTTTGAAAAATACATCTATCCATTTAAAAAATAAAAAGCCATCCAAGAATCTTATCGTCCAACCTACACTTAGCTGGCAAACCAGCTTCTGGATAGCCCCATAGAGTTAAAAATATATATACGAATGGTGTCCAGAATGTACTGTAGGTTGAGGTAAAATATGAAAAATTGTAGCAGTATAAAACATCTCACAAATAAATAGTAGGCACAATAAACTTTAGTTTATTATATTGGTAGATAAAATAGTAGGCGCCATCCAAGAATCTTATCGTCCAACCTACACTTAGCTGGCAAACCAGCTTCTGGATAGCCCCATAGAGTTAAAAATATATATACGAATGGTGTCCAGAATGTACTGTAGGTTGAGGTAAAATATGAAAAATTGTAGCAGTATAAAACATCTCACAAATAAATAGTAGGCACAATAAACTTTAGTTTATTATATTGGTAGATAAAATAGTAGGCACAATCTACATTAGGCATATGTTCTAAATAGTAGGAAAAAAGTGTCACAGGCTTAGATTTTCCATTTTGTGGACAACCGAACAAAGTGATTTTGTAAAACATTATGAAAATTGTGAGGGTTCTAACCCAGAATTCTACTTTTTATAATATAAATGCCTACCCATTTTTTAAAAAAAATTACATTAAAAATATTATTATAAAATGTATTCATCATTATATTTTATCTATTTAATTTTTTAATCAAATTTAGGTAAAAAGTTTAAAAAACTTAAGTTTAAGTTATTTTTACTTTATAAAATTCTAGTGCCCAAGGGGTTTTTCACAGTGCTAAATACATTTATGTTGGCATTATGAATTAGGCATTGTCCTTGATGGCAACTTACCTGATGAGTTGTCCTTGATGACAACCTATCTAATGAATGGAAACCTACTTGATAAGTTGTCTCTTGATGAAAATCTACTTGTTAAAAGTATAAACGGGTTATGTTTATAGATGTAACAGAGTGTTTTGAAAAATGCATGACAATTCAGAGGCAGAGGAATGATAAAGTTGGAAGTTTAAGAACTATACGCGGGTTTGTCAAGGCCAAGTCACGTATACACGTGAGTTTAAAGAAGCAAAAGCGCGTACAGTTTTCGAACCATGGTATTCTAAATACCAAGGGTACTTACCATGGTATTGAGCCTAACAACAACTGTTTTAATCCCATATAAGAAAACCATTGGTTGGAGTATGGTTTTGACCCGTGGTATTGAAAAAGGCTAATCTATATAAGGTGGTGAAGATCAGAGTGTGCAATGTGTGCAAGTGATGAAAATCTTATGAATAGTTAGATCTAAAGCAAATATGCATGTAATGGGCCTTTGTTGCTTTGCTTGATCTAAACTAAGTATGCACTTAAAAGTTTAATGATGGATAAGATCCAATAGATCTGAAATAATTATGCACCAATGAATACAATGATGGATCAAAATCATGAGACCTGAAATGACTTTCCATTGTATGATATGCTCATGGATTAACTAGATCTAAGTATTGATGCATGTTTTTATCTCTAAATATTATTATTTGAGCCTTTCTAAAGTTCTGAAGAGCTACGCAATTTTAGGTCAAAATTTGCAGATCTATACATAGGTTGGTCTCGGTGAAGTCGCGTATACATGCGGGTTCGTTTCTTCTAAGTTGTGTATATAAAGGAAGGGTTTATGTTCATTTTTGCAAATCTGTACGCAGGTTGGTCTCGATGAAGTCATGTATACACATGGGTTCGCTTCTTCAAAGTCACGTATATAAAAGAAGGGTTTTTGTTCATAAATGACTAATCAAGCTTATCAGTGTTGGTGTATCTCTATTGTCTATCAATGATGTCCTCATGTCGATCTAAGTTAGCGATAATGTCTGAAGTAGAATTGATTGAATGATGAAGTTGAATTTGATTACATGTTGATTGGTTGAAAATATTGTTGATGTTGCTAACTATATGAGGGTTATATAAGCCGATAGAATATTTCAGAATAACTATTGTCAACTCTGTGTCTGATTCAGAATTACAAGTTTTCAGTATATTGAGATTTGTACACAGGTTTCTCTACAGAAAAGTACGTATACACGCGGGTTGCTTTAAGCAAAGTAGCGTATACATATTGACAGATGGTTGATTAGGATTTGCAGTAACAGAATATGATTTCTATGATGTACAATATGATGTTTGATATTTTGGTTATAGTGATCTGACTGTTCCAGTTGTTTGGTTGAGTTTTGATTAAGTTTTAGTTGATTGGGTTTCAGTGATTAGTTGATTCAGTGGTGTCAGAGATTGATGACTATGTTATAGTGATGAGTTACAGTTTGATTAGTGATATTGACCTTAAGTGTTGGTAATGGGTCAAGTCTGAAAATTTGATGAAATGTGACCTACAAGTTATTATGTGTTATAGCAGGTGGATTTAGTCTAAAAATTTGATGAAACGTGGTCCCCTGAATTGAGGGAGTTGAAGCTTCCTTCTAGTGGCAGTTGGTAAATCAAATCAAGGGGTTGGAGCTCCCTCCCAGTAGCAGTTGGAGAACGAGTGAAGGTTGTAGCCTTCTGCATGTTGGTTTCTGCATACTCGTACAAGTTTAAGCCAGTACAAGAGCTAGGGGGTTGGAGCTCTCTTCCAGTAGGAGTTAGAGAATGAATGAAGGTTGTAGCCTTCTGCAAGTGGGTGCCTGCGTACTAGTATGAGTTTGCACCAATATAAAATTGTAAAAATGTTTTTTCTTTATATCAAAAAGAAGACAAAGATGACAGCAGTAGGTGGTTTTTTTTCCCTCATTGGATTTCCACCTTAAATCCTGGTGTTCATGTGTGTTGCTTATGTATGATGGTTTATTTTGTTGTTACAACACATGGTTCTTGTATATCTAATATTTAATCAAGTATTGATGCACTGACTGAAGACAAACGCATGATGAATTAACTAAAACATAAGTTTATTGGATATACGCTACTTGTCTTAAGAACAATCACGTACTAAAACATAAGTTTATTGGATATACGCTACTTGTCTTAAGAACAATCACGTACACATGTGGGTTCCTTTTAGTAAAGTCACATATACATTTCAGAAAAGAAAATTATTATTGTGAGTTTTAAAAATATTGATTCACCCCTTCTCAATATTTTCCCAGCAATTTATGCATTCAAAAATATATTTGAAACAATAAAAAATCACATTCTTGTTTGAAATTGTAGCATCGAATTCCAGTGAAAAATGTTATTCGTCTATAAGTTAGACTACGCCTATGTATATAATATTTTTTATAAAATATATTTAATTTTAAATTTTGTGTAAAATAAAAAAACTATACACAAACTTCAACTTATTGAGCCAAAAGACTCATTCTACGACCCAATGTGAAGGCGATGTGTAAAGTATGTATGTCCCTCTTAAAATAAAAATAAAAATATTATGTAAATAGAAAATAATGTTAGCTATAATAAAAAATAAATATGTTATGCATATTTAATTAGTGGTCCATATGAGCTCATATAATTTCATGCAAAAACAAAAACAACAACAACAACGACAACTCATAAATGCACTTGAATTCTACACATTAAGTTAGATTACAAAAAAATGAAAAAGTAAGTAAAATGTTTAAACTTTATACTTTTCAAAAATATTTTAACACATGATATCAACTTCATATATATTTGTATATAGAAAAAGATGTTAAAAGAAATTATTTTAATATTATATAGAATAAAATATCTAATGTGATTATGAATAAAATATTTTAGTATGAATTAATATTGACATATACTTAAAAATATATTAATAATAAAAATTCAGTTCAATATACATTGATAAAATACAATTTAAACAACACAAAATTACACATTGTTTTTTTCATTTTAAAATAAGTTTACACTTAAAGAAAATGTTAGATCCGTGGATAAAATGGATCTATGTTGGATTTAATAAATTATAATTTAAAATACAACTAAATTAAGCAATCATCTTATAATTTTAGACTAAATTAAAATTAAAATAGTTTTTAATTTGAGTTGATCATTTTTTATTATATTATTATAGAATAATTTTTATTCTGAAATTGATCAATATTATTATAGAGTGAGGCCAACTTCACCCGAAAAAAAAATAAATAAAAAAATAAAAAAGAAAAAAGATTTTTGTTAAATTAGAAATTTTAAGAAATTTAAGTTACAACTGTCAAACTTCAAGATTTTGATAATACTAAATTCATTTTAACTATAACATTAACCAGAACCACCAAATATTTAAAAGGGTTTCCTCGGCTACCTCATCAACTCCACTTTGTATCACAAATCAATCACAAACACTCTTCCATGATAAATATCAGCTAAAAAGGACGGATTTTATAATACTTGAAAAACGGCCATTGATTTGAGGTTCGAAGGAGAGAAAAAGTGTAAAGCCCCACGTTAAATATGCAGAATAGCATTTAAATTTAGAATCCTTGTTCATCACTTCAGTAACCTTCTAAAATACAAAACCGATACGAGATTCCATACTAACATATAATAGCTGCCCTATAAGTCCCTTAAATATATAAAAATAAAATTATTTAATATATATAAATTAAATATATACATCATATATATTTAATTTAATTTTAATTTAATAAAAAAAATTAAAATACATTTATTAGGATATAAAAAGATGGTAATGTAAACAAAAGATGACAACTCTTAAAACTTATAATGTTTAGAAAAAACTTCAATATATCTTAATTAAGAAACTTAATTAATATAATGATAATAATATTGTTAATGTTATAGATAAGCCAAAATATCATGTTGATGTATGAGAGCCTTATGATACGTACATAATTTTGGAAATAATTTTGAACGGGGAGAAATGAATAGTCACTAGATAAATCTATAATCTATAATTTCTTATAAAATATAAAATGAATATCCACTTCCTTGTATATATACACCTTTTAGCAAATAAGATAACAATCAAAGTATTAAGTTATTTTTCAATTTGATAGTGTTTAGGAAGTAACATAAATCATTGAGTTATTCCTAAATTTGACATGATGTCAAAGTTAATCATTTTCCAATAGCACAATCTTTGGTGTTTCACTCATGTTATGTTATGCCATGCAAATCTTTTGGTTGTCGATTACCATTCATTGGGTTTATAATATAATCCATTGGGTTTATAATATAAATTCCTTGGGTTTATTAATCTAAGGGTTCATATTCCTAAGGTTTAATATAATTTCTTTAGGTTTATAATCATAGTCAACCATGGTCCAATGGCACATTATAACAAATATTGTCCCAAGATGAAAATCAACAATGTTCAACCATCATCAACCATCGTCAACCATGGTCATTCATGGTCAACCATGGTTAAATATCACATTGTGACAAAGATTGTCTCAATATGAAAATCAATCATGATCAAGCATCATCAATCATGGTCAATATGAAAATCAACGATGGTCAATTATCGTCAAGCATGGTCCAATGTCACATTGTGACAAAGATTGTCTCAATATAAAATCAAACATGGTCAACCATCATCAACCATGGTCAAGCATGGTTAATCATTGTCAACCATGGTTAATCATTGTCAACCATGGTCAATTATGATCCAACATCACATTGTGACAAAGATTGTCTCAATTTGAAAATCAATCATGGTCAACCATTGTCAATCACGGTCAGTGATCATTAATAACCATGGTAACATTATGACAAAGATTGTCTTATTGTTCAGCATCACGTTGTGTGAACCATGGTCCAACGTCACATTGTGAGAAAGATTCTCAATATGAAAATCAACCATAGTCCAACATCGCATTATGACAAATATTCTCTCAATATGAAAATCAATCTTGGTCAACCATGGTCCAATGTCCCATTGTGAGAAAGATTGTCTCACTATGAAAATTAACCGTGCTCAACCATGGTCAACCATAGTTGACCATCGGCCAACGTTGCATTATGACAAAGATTGTCTCAATATGAAAATCAACCATGGTCAACCATAATATCAATCCCTTGGGTTTATTAATATAAGGGTTTATATTAATAATAGTCATGAATGATAGTAACTTGTTTTATATCCATTGTTGTTGTTATTTTTTGTTAGTTAACTTGATGATTATGTTATATGTTAACTTGTTGACTTTTATGTGATAGTTAACTTGATGATTATGTTATATGTTGTTGATGAGTATGTTATATGTTAGTTTGTTGTTGTTATATGCTAATAACTTGATGATTAGGGTTATTACATTAAGATCTTGATGTTATATGTATCATACTAATTTGGATTGGTCCATGCAAATGGTTAAGATTATGGCATTCAGGTATGGTTTAATATATTGTGATATTATGTCATATTAAGCTAGAATGACGATGCATATGTGATTTTTATGCATGAACGAATTTTTTTTATGAGTTTATGACATGAACAGGTTACCTAGTTATTGTTATGGATATCATGGCCTTATTTATGGTTGAGTTGATATGTTGTGAAGTTATATCATGCTAATCTAGATTTATTGTGCAGACAAGATAGCCTCCATTGAGATACATTAAGGTATGAGTTTGCTTATGTCGTATATTTGGTGCTCGATTGTTTGGTGTTTGAGTGTTTGGTGTCCACTATGTTGTCTAGTTTATTCATTTAAAATGGTATGTTTAAAATTTGGTTGAATGTTTGATGAATTAAATAATACGAGTATGTGTTCACATGATATTATCTTGAGATGATTGTACTAACACATATGTGTTGAGCTAGTTGATATGTACTTGAGTGTAAGTAGGTGATAGTTGTAGTCTTATGTCTTATGACTATAAGTTGACTATGGATTATGACATGATTGTTAGTTTTGGTAAAGGTTGATTTCAAATTGATAGATATGGTTGCCTTGATCCTTGGAACATGTGGTCGACATGTGTGAGTAGTTGCAGGGAAACATTCTTGGCACAACAAGGTAAGGTAATTGGTGTAATGTTATGTTCATTTATGCACTGACAATTATGTGTCTATGGTAGTATGATGCAGGGGATTGCATGGAAAAAGAGATTTCCTTGAAATCTTAAAGAAGGCTTAGGTTGAGTTGTCACTTAGAGGCACTAAGAACCATGGGGATGGAGTCATGGTGTATGTTGCTAGTTTTGTGCCTTTGGTGTTTGTGATTTGGTTGCACTTGATTGCATCTTTGTTATGTCTAGTGCAAGGCCTTGCCACTTTGTTCTGGTGTTGAGTTGTTATTGGATTTCATTGTCTTCTTCTTGTTTGTTTCTTATGCTTGCCTTTTAGTTTTCAGTCTTGGGAATTGATTGGGAAAGAAGAAATTTAATGGAGCTCAAGAGAAGCTGAATGAAACCCATCAAGTAGTATGAGACTTAGATGAATCTCAGTGCATGAGTAAAGGGAAGTTGAAGGAAAGAATATGACACCTAGTCGAATTGGTTGGGTCCATTGAGGTAAATGGATGATCATGAGAAAGGTAACATAAATGGTAAAGTAAATGGATTTGAGGTTTCAAATGGCTTGGCTGTGTCGGGAACTATTGTTCTCAATAGTGTGCATGAATAAAGGAAGTTCTCTTAACCTTGACCTTAAGATCTATTAATTATGATGAGATCATGATTGCTTTATGTTAATGTTTATATGCATATATGTATGTATGTATGTTGTTATCTGACAGGGTCATCAGGGATCATGATTGTTTTATGTTGATGTTTATATCTATACATGTATTTATGTATGTCGTTGTCTGACAAGGTCACTAGTGATCATTCTTGTGGAGGAATGATTGCTTATGCAGGTGAATGGCATGAAGAGGTTCCTAGTTTATGAGGAATCAAATGGGAAGAGTAGTCATGACCAATATATGAGGTCAGTATCGTGTGGATATGAATTGATAGTGTATGCTTGTATTATGCCTATGTTTATGTTATGATAGATAATGTTGAAGGATACATCAGCGGAATGAAAACAACGTGCTTTGTGGCATGCCAGGACAAGCATGGTTATATGACTGCTTATAGTCATGGTTATTTCATGTATTTACTTGTAACTGAAAGGATAATGGATGAAAGACCTAATTTATGTCAAAACATTTAATGGAAGAGGGTGGTTATCCTTCTTGCTAAACCTCATATGAGTTATCAGCCATTTATGCTTTGTCTTGTATTCATGTCTTATAGATTGCATTGATGCCAAGTGTTTAACAAAATGTCAGTCCTCGTAGGGGATGGTCAAGCCTAGTCCTGGAGTCAGTTTTTGATTTGTAAATCTTGTCATATTAGCCCCTCATCTCATGTTTACCCTGGGTAAGCTAGTGAAAATGGGTAGATGTGAGGGGAGGTATCGTTACAAGGTGCATATGCAGTGCTAGGTATAGATGGTGCTATGTACATGTTGGATATGTAGTATTGTGCACATATTGTATTAGGTCCCTATACTACTAGTGTAACCCCTTATTGTTATTAATACAACCCCCTTATTATATTGTTGTGCCCATGTAGTTCCCATATTGTTATTATTGTGCCCCATAGGTTTCCCCCTTGAATAGGTTGATTTCTAAGGCGTTCATCTATTTTTTCTATCTTTTTGTGAGCTAGTTTCATAACATTTGGTATCAGAGCTTTGAATTCTAGGGTTTCGCTGTTCCAAACAAGTCATCATGGAATTTTCGCTATAATGGTTTTTCTGCGACATTTCAGAGGCTAAAAAAACCCATTTGAGCTGAAATCGCGCTGAACCTCAGGTCCGAATTGCAGGTCTTGTCTCGCTATATTTTCGGAGATATGATCTGAGGAA
Source organism: Pinus taeda (assembly GCA_000404065.3). Classification (NCBI taxonomy): domain Eukaryota; kingdom Viridiplantae; phylum Streptophyta; class Pinopsida; order Pinales; family Pinaceae; genus Pinus; species Pinus taeda. Next base: position 94,614 of record APFE031241266.1, on the reverse strand, counting down.
GTTAGGGTTTTTGCGAGCTCCAAAATTTCATCTAAAATAGGTCATCGTGGAATTTTCGCTATAACGTTTCCGCTACGAAGTTTCAAAACCTAAAACAAAAATCCATTTGAGAAGAAGTCAGTCTGAACCTCAGGTCCGAATTTCAGATCTTGGCTTGCTATATTTTCGGACATATGATTTGAGGAAGTTAGGGTTTTTGCAGACTCACGAATTACATCCTAAACATGTGACCTTGGGAAAATCGTCATAACTTTCTCTCTGAGCATTAGATTGAAATTTCGTAAGAAGTTATAGAAAGAGGACAGACTGTATTTTGTTTGGGTATAATTTTCAGAGCCTAAGGTTGAAACAGTGACACCTGGCATGTTGTACAAATTCACTCTACTGAACTAGTCTATAATTAGGTCATTGCGGGAGATTGGGAATAAATATTTCTTCGGGAGTCCAATTGCAATCAGAGTTGTGGAGTTAGAAACAGGACTCAAAGGGCTATTATAGGCTGAAATTTCAGAACTTAAAGATCTGAAATTACAGAGTTACAGTCATTTCAAGATCGAGCTCCTAAAATCAAGAAAAAGCGAGATGAGGAAGTTTGATGGCAAGGATACGGTAAATTGGATAGTACATATGGAGAAATATTTTGATCTACATGGTGTACCACTATTAGAAAAGGTACGTATTGCATCTAATTATTTAGAACTGAATCAATTTTTATGGTATAAAGAGATTTGTTGTCGTAAACCATTTGTCATGTGGTCAATTTTCACGGAGGAAATGATAGCACATTATGAAGATACAAAGAGCAACACCTTCTTTAGCCAATTGATAAATCTCAAACAAAAGGGTTCAATGGCAGAGCACATTGAGAACTTTCAAAAATTGAATATAAGGGTAAATGATATTCTAGAGAAGCAAAAGATAAATAGTTTTATCTATGCCATGGAAGCTGATATCGATGGTATGGTATGAAAGCATATTGGAAGAAAGGCATGGAAGATTTGAAGAAAGACATGGAAGGTTTGAAGGAAGGTGGGACAAAACTGCTACAAGAAAGGCCTCCTAATGATGAAAAGGATCAAGAAGTGTCAAAAGAAGAGAATATACATAGGTAACCAACCCTAGAGAAAGAAAAAATGAATCCGACCATATCTTGTATTGCGATGGCATGAATTACCACTCCTCAAACTCTCAAGATAGAAGGACATATCAAGAAGAAGAAGGTTCAAGCAGTGAAATATCAGGAAGAAAAGTATCAAGAAACATCAAAAGAAAAGGATACT
>APFE031241266.1:65494-87988 GCA_000404065.3 Pinus taeda | reverse complement strand
CCTTGGGATGTGAATCCCAACGGTCACCATATTGTACTATAAATGTACATCTATTGTTAATAAAAAATGCAATGCAAGCTTTATCTTTCCTATTTGTTCTCGTTGTCCATGTCTGTTTAACAGTGTACGTGATTAAAGAGAAGCGAAGGCACTAGGTGCTTGCCAGGTATGGCAACCGATCTAGTGTGTATACAAAAAGAACAAAGGTAGAAGTAAAGACAGGTGAAGGATAACTATTAGTATTTTATTTCAGTTTTATTATGCATGTGATTTATGATTATTGTCTATGTTGATTATATGTGATCTATGATTATGGGTTATGATGATTGCATGTGATTCATGATTTTGATTTATGATGGTTGTGTTTTGAGCTAACCTAATGTGATATGTTTATAAATAATGATTTGATCAACGATACTAGTTTGAATTATTGTGGCAGAAAGTAAACAAGATTGCAAGAGTATCTTATTGACGAGCTAATAATGAGGTATGATGTGAATTTATTTCAATTTATTTTAAATCTAATGCCATTTATGTGCTTGGTATAGGAAAGCATGGGAAATGTCTCGGTTGGGTGGTTGAAACTGACTGCAATAATTAGCAACAACAGCAAAAGGAATTTGAACAAGCAGCAATATGTTGGTAAAGTACTTCAAGAGTAGGGCGATTGTGGGACACTAGTACCCAATAATGTCTATTGATTGTGTTAGCACTCAGTAATTTTCGGAGGTTGCGGAAGAAAATCACCAAGGTAACCACAAACCAACTTTGGAAGCTGGGATATGGCCCTGCCAGCTTCAGAGAGGGCTCTCTCTATAAGATTTAACTTTGTTTAATTGAATATTAGGCTAGTTATGAAGTTTGGTGTTTTATTTGTATTTGAATGGTTAGTTGATAACTAGATTTCCATTGAGCTATGGAGTCTGTTACATAAAATACAAATTAACTATAGCATCTACAGGTAGATCTCACAGGGCAAGGTAGCCAAACCGAATGGATTCTTTAAAGTCTGTGAAATGGAGAAGAAGAACGGATTAAGGTTCACTTTTAAATATAGAACATTGTTACATGAATTTTATATTCAAAGATCGAAAGAAAACATAGAAATTATTCATAGTCGGGTGCATAGTGTAGATTTAAACAAATTATGCCCTTTATTTATATATTGAATAATCTATATTTGAAAAACAAATATGTGCTATAAACATAGAAGTATAAGCACATAAGAGAGATAGATGTACTTCACCAACAACTTGACACATGAATCCTGTGAAAGAGCTACTGTATTACTTGGAAAATCTACTAATGCATCAGAAAAAAAATATACAATAGAGTTCGTCATACAAAAACAACCCTTGATACTTTTGAAGATGAAGTATTTATAACTAATTTACAAAAAATATCCTGTCAGAATGACTAGGATGTATCTACAAAATAATAAAACTTAATCAATCTAACTTATTACAATGATATTAGGGAAATTCGAACTGTCTGAAGTGGTGGCGCTGAAATGGTGTAATAGTTGGTTGTCTGGCGCTCAAATTCTACATGTGTTGTAATGATAAGTTGTGCCACCGAAATTATCTTTTACTCCAGTAACTCACAGAGTTTATCCTAGTGTTGTTCACTCGGGATCTTCAGCTTCATCAACTTTTTGTATACTTCGTCTACTTCAGTATATTTGGCAAATGTCGGTCGAGTGATGAATATATTTGGAATTGCATATTGAATGTCGAGATCGTATGCCAATGCTTTCAGAAAATCCTTTCCTGTCATACTCAGTCTTCCGGTTGTAACCTTTGAACTATATCTTGCCTTGGTCATAATGTGTTCACTGTAATCTAACCACGTGTTGAACTTGTCATTAATCACTAACAAGTTTGGAAGTCCTTTCTTGTAGATAGGATCCAACTTGGCAAAGAACTTTTGTATACATGTGTTCATAATTCGTCCCTTCTCTTCAAGTTGTCTCATAAGATTTATTTTAGTCAGTACTTTCCTGACTTCCAAAATCATTTCAGTCTTCTCTTCAATTTTCAACTCTTCTAATTCCTGACTTCTCTTGGAGTTGAGAAATTTGATGAGCTCAGTGGCCTCATAGGGTTTATCTCCCAATTTCTTTCTGACCTGCTCAATGGCTTCATTGGACCATTCAATCAGCTCTTGTTGCTAAAAAAATAATTTGGATTGACGTCCAAATGTCCTACATGTCTTCATTTATCCTTTTCCAGATATTTTCCTTTACCTGTGCCAATGTATTGCCCATGGCACAGTATATTTCCATTTTCTGCAATCTTTGGGACAATGTCTGGGACTTTTGTGTCTTTGTCATGTAGGCATTTTCAAACCTTGTACTCTGTTCCTGTAGAATATTTACCTCCATCTTCAATTTCTTTATCTCTTCTCCTTGTATAGTCATGTTTCCATAGATTGAGCTAATTTAACTGAGTCATCAACAACTAATGTGGGAAGCACGGTAGAATATGATGTTACTGATGTCGTGGTTGTTGTAGGGACACCTGTTTGTAGTAGAGATGCAATGGGAACTGCATCAAGAGGAACAATTGAAAGTTATGAACTCTATTCCTTTTCCTTTATTAGCTTGTCTATTTCTACTTCCATTGCTTTAATATGTGCACATTGTTCCAATAGAAGCTTTAGAATCTCTTCCTTTTGTAGCTCTGTCTCTCCAAGTTCCTTGACATGGGGGTCTTTTGTTGCTGGTAGATTCAATTACTTCTTTAATTCTATTATTTCAACACTTTTCTTCCTGATTATCTCCTCCATGGATTTCGAATTGTCTGGATAAAAGCCTGCTTTGATCACCATTTCCTCCAATTATTTGATTCTGGTATCCTTGGAAAGTGAGGACACTTTCTCTAATTTGAGTTGAGGCTGCACATTATTTAAAGTAAGTTGTAGTTTAGAGGCAATGACAACATTCTGTGTGAAAGTAGAATACACCATCTCTCCTGCATGCCTGTGCATATCTATTTGATATAAAAAATGGACATCCATGGCCTCAAATTCAAAAGTAGTTTGTTTGAAATCTGTCGCTGAATTTGGTTGAGGGACCTGGGCCTGCAAGAATGCCATATGCATCCTTCCCTTCTCTGTATCATATTATGAGATGAGTCTGTGTTGGATGGAGGAAGATTGCTTCCCTAATTGAGCGGATATATTATCATGAATGGCTTCATTCCTCTGCTTAATTTCCTTGTATCTCTGAAAAATGTCGAATTGCCTCTTCTCCGTGGATGATTCTGGTGTCTGAGGTACAATAGCTAGAATCTCTTTAGTAGTGGAGGGTGATGGGGGCTCTGTATTACCATTGTCCAACTTAAAAGTCTTCAAACCTGAGAGCACAATAGTGCCTTGTGTGTCCTCTAGTGATGGGAAGTCTATTTTAGAGCCTGTTTTAATCTTCTTAGTGTATATTTTGAATTCTTTGGATGTGACTTCTGTGATTGGTGGAGAATCATCCTCTCTTGCTCCCTTATCTGTTTTTTCTCTAGGTATTGGAGTCTCTGAAGCTGTCCTCGAAAGTACCTTCTCCTTGGCCTCCTGTAATGTATTTTCTACCCAAGTGTGCTAGTTCATATACTTTTCTATTGTTGGCCTCTGTATGCACATAGGGTGTAGATTTTTGTTCCACTCTTAACTTGGAAATTACCCCAAAGGGGTCATAAGACCAAGTAAAATTGAGAGGGAAGTTCATTTGTTTCAGCAGGAGGTCTGCTTCCTCTCTTGTTGCTCTATTGTTGCAAATGAAGGGTCCTATTTTTGTTTTGAATCAGAACTGAGATTTCTTCTTGGCTGCTACGAAATGTATGTTATCAGAATGAATTATTTTCCTGATGTACTCCAAGGAAAACATTCTCATTGGAAAATACTTAAGCAACTTATAGGGTGGCATATCTAAACCATATACTCTTATGTAAATGATTGGTAAAGGTACCAGTCCCCTGTTTTGACCTGTTCACTAAGTTGTAAAATCTTATGAATGTCTTCAATAATCCTTGGAAACTATTGGCCACTCAACAAACAAGTTGTTGGATACACAAACTGGTCTATGAACTCTGAGAAGCTAAATTCATGTGATTGTCTTCTAACTAAGGAAGTCCAGAAGACAACAGACTGAGGCTCTCCTTGCTGATTGAGCTTCTACACTTCCAATGGAAACTTATCTATTTGAAAGAACGTAAACATATAAATGAGAATTGAAGAATATCTTAACATTCCTTCAGTAAAAAACTGAAGGAATTGTTCATGAATTACATTTGCTAAGAAGTGACCATAGTCAAAGGTGACTAATGGTCCTTCTTTTGAAGAAAGGGTGGATAGAAAGCCTGGAATAGGCTTATCTACTCATTCATCTAAATAGTAATGAAGAATGGATGACAAGACAAAGATAATTTGTCTTGTCCTTTGAGGGAACATAGAAGAGGGATATGGGGGACTTTTCTTAGGGAGTTGAGAGTCTTAAGGGAGGAAGATTTCAAAAATGGCATCTCTCTGGGGGAAGGTTAATTTATGATAAATTTCTCTGAGAGCTTCAAGGGAGAAAGGGGAAAGGGAATCACTGTGGAAACCTATAGCATCTGATTTATGATTTCAATTGTGATGGTGAAGAGAATTTTACCATTTGGGGAAATAATTTCCCTTTTTCTTGAAAGGTAAGAGGCTTGGCACCTTACAAAGAATTCTGGAAAATGATATGATTGGGGGACAAAAAACAGAGGAATTTTGGATTTCCAGCGGTGTATCTCATTGGATTGATCAAGGAAATTATCCTGAAACTAGCAGCGTAATTCAAAGAGGTTGAATTCACACTATGTTTCGCCAATCATGTAGTCTATGTCTACGAGTGGGGTATGGTCTAAGTCGACATGGGGAGTGAGCATAGAATTTACTACAGGGGCGACTTGGGTTCCATTGTAGTTCCAGAATGGATAGGGGAAGGGTGTACTAGAAGGAAATCACAGTGTTTTCGATAATTGGTGGGAACTGAGAGTGGAAGACCTTTGTAAATTTACCAAATACAAGCAACAGGAATGCTACTGTAAGATACGAGCACAACAGAGGTAAGAACGATGTTCATGAGGCAAAGAGAAAAAAGGTGTGATTCTAGGCTAGAGTTTGATTTTTATTAGCCGCAAACCATCCTTAACCATTGGATTAATGGTCTTATTAGGGCATTAATTTCTGTAATGGACGCGGAAAACGGAAAGAAAATTTATGGAGGGTGCAACGGTTGTGGGCGTGGCAATTTAGGATTGGTGGGCAAGTGGCACAGGACCATTGGCAGGAGTGACAAGTGTAAGGGCACATGGTGAGATGGGAGTGGGAAATGTGACGGGACGTGGAGGCGACACATGGCAGGAACTGAGAGTTGAGGCGGGATGGAAAAACCACTTTCGGAGGGGGGAACCAATAAAGAGTGTGATAGAGGCTATGGGATACTACAATTGACCATATGGAGTTCTTAGGCTATAAGTGAGTGATTAGGCTAAATAGCAGGCCAGGTGAGATAGAATGGCTAGAACCAAGTATTGATGGAATCTAGTTTTATAGAAGCTATTGGTATTCAAGAGAGGCTTAGGGAAAAAGCAAAGAACATTGGGTCTATGTTAGTGCCGGTAGTGTGAGGAATCAAGATATAAAGTGAGGGACACAAGAGGGGCATGTGATATCCAATAAGTGGGGGGGGGGGGGGGGGCGTCCGAAATCCCATGGTGGCGACATGTAAGAGGGCAGTAAACTACTTTTCGCCCAACCCCCCCGCGTTGTTAAATGTTATCACTTCAGGGGAGGGGGGGGTCTGAAATCTATCGTGGGTCGTCGGATCAATGTAATGGGTGATTAGGGGGTCATGAAAAAGGTGGGGTTTAACACCTGCTGGTCCCACCACATATTTGTGCATATGTATTATAACCCAAAGTCCAATGCTTTGGTGAATGAAACACTTTTGACCATTATATCAAAAACCTATATTTTTCCTATCCCAATGCTTTTCTAAAGTAGAAAAGGGTGCATTTACACGTGCAAACCCTTTCAATTTTTTCATTCTAAGAGATAAAGAATATTTATTTCAAACACTACACTAATCTACTTAGACACAGTAATCCAGATTAAACTATTGGATTAACTTTATTCACCTATTCTAATTATCTGATTTTAACCAAGATTAAACTGTTTGGCTAAGTTATTCGCTCTAATATAATTAACATAAATTGAAATCAACTTGAAAATGATTAAACTATATGTCTCAAGTAGAAAAAGATTGTGGCATTTTAAACAAGCTGCACACAATTTCATAAATTTATTCTTTACAAATCCAAAAGGCTAGTAGTGGCACTCAAGCTAGCATCACTTTCACATTTATTCATTTTTTGTGGGGTTCTTTTATAATTTCTCTTCTTTTTCCTTTTCTCTATTTTTTCTATTTATACCCTTCTTTCATTTTTCAATCCTTTTGGAAATCATTTGCAGAAAGCTATATTATTTACAATCTAAAGTATTGAAAGAAATTATTCAATGATCATTTGATCCTATAAATTATAGGACCCTAAAATTGGCTCCAGTTGGGGATGGCACTTCCTAGTGAAGTGTCAAGAACACCATAGACTAGTAGCCTTGAATCCACATCTTCAGAGTTAGCGACATTTGATTTTTTTTGTTTTCTGTAGTTATGGTGGTAAAATGTCTCCAAGCTGAGGGCCTTCCCCATGGGCTTCAACTTTCAGACATAAGCTACCCACTCATGACAGTACAAAATTAAATGGTATTTACAATGGATATGACAAAAACACTTTGTTAGTCCTGGAAAACATAATGCTTTAGCATCCTGTGATTGTCAGGTCCTCCAGGTATTTCTGTTCAATCTTTGTTCTTCAAAAAAAAATGCACCATTACCTTGGTAAGAATCAACAATGTAAGGTACCATCCATAATTTGTTGAACTTACCGTGCTTTCCTTTTTCTTCCCTTTTGGAATCCCATTTCAGAACATGATGGTCGATCTGCAAGTCATCAGCTTTAGTCCTTCAATCAAATGTCTTCTTGATGCTATCTTGGATCAACTGAGTTCTGTTATGAACTGCTTCTCTTGTCTGATGCAAATGAATGGTCTGGTTTGTTCTCCTCTGTAAATAATTTGGTTCCACCTCCAATTCTTGCATCATCTTTAAAACGTGGATTCCCAATGAGGTTGGAAAAACAACATCTATCCCATAAACTAGCTGATATGGAGACATGCCTATTGAATTTTTGGTAGTAAGCCTATCAGCCCACAATGCATTAACCAGCTTGTTGTGCCATGATTTTTTTTTTGTCCCGCAACAACTTTTTAATGATGTTAACTAAGCTTTTATTTGAATATTATTCCAGTCCATTTCCCTGATGGTAATAGGTTGTAGAATGTCCCAATGTTATCTGATATTTGTTGTAGAAATTTTTGCCCTAAAAGTTGCAGCATTGTCAGTAATAATTTTCCTAGGACAACCAAATCTAGCAAGGATATTTCTCTCTAGGAATTTTATGATGAAAACATCATAAGTTTTTCTGGTAGGTATGGCTTCTATCCATTTTGCAAAGTAATCAGTGGTTGTCAAAATCCACTTGTGTTGGGCAGATAAGGTAGGGTGGATTTCTCCTATGAAGTCAAGGCCCCATTGTTGGAAAGGGGTTTTAGCAGAGATAGGTCTCAATGGTAAAGGAAAAAGTTTATTTTTACCTTAGAATATTTGGCATTTGTGGCATGAAGTAATATTCTTTTGGATATCAAAAAATAGGGTGGACCAGTAAAAACCTGCCCTCAGAATCTTATTTGCAGTAGTCTTCCAATATAGGTGTCCACCATAGTCTCCTTCATGGAACTCTTGTATGACTTTATTTGCTTCATTTTTCAACAAACAGTTTAGTAAAACATCACCAACATCTTTCCAATATAGATTTTCATCCAAAATACAAAACTTAATAGCTTTAAGTTTGATAAATCTAGCCTTTGTTTTAGTTAAACCAGGAGGAGCTTGTAAATTATGTAGAACATAAATAATGTGTTCATACCAGGGAGAGGTAGCAAAAGCTTCTACTACCAATGGAGTCGCTAGCTCATCTAGTTCATTAAATATTGCCAAAAAAATTATATTCAAATCATCCAAGTTAGATTCTGCCATTAATTTTGCTAACCCTTGACCTTTGATGAGCTTAGTGGGTTGAATTTCGATGCCAGATTCTAGTATAACAACGATTCACTTATCCCTTTTCTCATTTGGATCATTTTGAGTCAGTATATCTTTAACTACTACACTTGGAATAAAAGCAATGATGTGTGAATGAAGAATATACACTCTAAAATCTTTTATGGCCTTTACCTGGGAAAAAACTTGTTTTTCCATAATGTCATATTTCAATGTTGCATCTCTCAAAGCTTTGCTGAAGAAAGCAATAGGTTTTTCATGCCCTTCATCATTCTTTTGTAGGAGAACTGCAGTAATGGTGTGTTCTGAAGAAAATGAAAAAATTAGAAAATATTTAGTAAAATATGGGCTAATTAACACATGTGCCTAAGTTAAAGCCTGCTTTACACTGTTAAATTTTCGTCTAGCTTCCATGTTCCATTTCACCTCAATATCTTTCTTTAGCATATTGGTAATATTCTTTAAAAGTTCAGCTAAATTTAGAATGAATCTCCTTAAAAAAATTATCTGTCCAATAAAAGATTGAACTTCCTTTATATTCCTTAGGGGATTAATTTTGAGTATATATTCGATTATTCTGGGATCTATCTTGATTCCTTCTTTCAAAATTATGTGTCCCAACAGTTTTCCTTCTTGCAAACCGAATAATGTTTTCTTGGTGTTGAGGGAAATGCCAAATTTCCGACATTTTTCAAAAACTCTTCTCATGTGATTTAAGTGTTCCTCATTTGTTTTCGAACAATGATGTTATTCAGATATATAACTATGAAATGACCGATTTCATTAACAAAAGTAAAATCCATGGCTCTCTGAAAAGTTGCTCCAACATTCATTAGACCAAAAGGCATTTTCACATACATGAAAGTGCCCCAAGATGTAGTAAACGTTGTTTTCTCTTGATCTTCTAGGTGTACTAAGACTTGGTTATAACCTGAAAATCCATCCAACAAGGAAGTCCTGCTGGATCCAACCACCTTCTGTAGAATGTGGTCCATCTTGGGCAGAGGGTAATTATCTTTTAGAGAGGCTTTATTTAAATTCTGAAAATTAATGTAGAGCTTGATTTCACCAGTCTTTTTCTAAGTGGGAACCAAATTGGACACCCATTTAGAATATCTCAAAGGTACTATGATTTTTGCATGATGCATTCTTTTTACCTCTTTTTCAACCAGAGGCATAAGCATTGGATTAATCCTCCTTATTTTTTGTTTAAAGGGTTTGTGATCTTCTTTCAAGGGGATTTGCGTTGTATGATACTAGTGTCATAGGATTTTAGGTCCTCATAAATCTAGGCAAAAATATCAATGAATTATTTGAACAATTTAATGTACTTTAGATTTTTATCCGGGGGTAAGGATTTGGGCAATTTGATAATTTTTGGTTGGAGTTCAGCCCCAATATTATGTTCCTCAACACCAGCTCCAGTGGGTTCAATTTTGGGCTTCTTAGCTACATCATTGAAATCAAATAAATCTTTTAATGGAACAAACCTTCCAGGTAGGATATTGTCTTTCAGTTGTAAAATATTTGTTTCTTGCTTTTCTTTATCTATTTCATGAAATTCTAATTTATTTACACTAGTATGTATAGTATCTTCTACATCAAATTCTATATCTATATTAGCATCTTCAAATTCGTCTTTAGACTGCAAAAAGTTTTCAATATGAGCATAATCTCCAAAAACCTGCCAATATCTAATGTTATCAGGTATAGTAGGTCTATTTTTCACTTTGACAATATATGGACAAGTAGGATGAAATGGTAATTTACAAGTACTTGTCGAAGTAGCAAGATCATCAGGCAACATGTTTTGATTTCTTGAAACCGTAAACAAACTATATCCAATAAAAGAATCTAGAAAGTCTAACATAAAATTTCTATAGGCTCTCATCCTAGGATGTTTTGTAGAGTATTCTCCTTTGATTTGTTTTATCACCAACTCAGAATCTCCATGAATGGCAATCTGTTTAGCACCAAGTTTCTTCAAAAGTTGTAAACCTAAGATTAAGGCTTCGTACTCTATTGGGCGTGGGATACCCCAAGGGCAGTTTTGGGGCTTAGAGCCCAGATTTTGGTCTAATTTTGTAATTACAATGTAAAGACTTTGCATTTTGTGAGCGTGGAGCGTGTAGTTGTTAAAGAGTCATAGGGTTGTCCGCCCTTATTTTGATAATGTAATTTCGGCTGTAGAAGATCTACCCATGGTCCACAAACCATGGGATTGTATAAATAGAGCTAAGCTCTAAGTAGTTTGATAGCATAAGCATCTAAGATCGAATAATGAAGATGTATGCGAGATAGCTCTGAAGTGTAAGTCTAAGTTTTGGGTCATAGCGTAGGTAGAGGCTCTGCAGCTGAGTGCGCGGAGGCCTAGTAGTCTGCAGCTAAGTGTGTAGGGCGAGTCGAGTCTGTAATCATTTGGAAGTATTAATAAAGAGAAGTTTCTATCATTTCTGTGTCTTTATTTCCTGTTTATGCATATATTTTGGGTATGAATTTCACTTCTAATGCTTATATGATGCGTGAATGTGTATAACTGTATTGGTTAAGTGAACGCAAGTTAGAATATCTGTTTACGCAAAAATAATTAAGAGTTGACAATAAGATAAGTAAGTTACTTAGTCTAGTTTGGGAAATAGCGTGGTTCGCTGCCCTAGCAGCACGAAAGGACTTCATCCCTGGTTAGGGTTGCATGAAATCCGATTGTAATGCTTCGCAAAGGTACTAGAGGGTGGAACAGAGCGGAAAGCAACCTACGCGAACGCAAGTATAGTTGGAATAAACTGACATCACAACGAGACTTCAGTGTGTGCTCCGTGGGCTGATGTCGAAAGGGCCAGTAGTGTAGGGATTTGTTTGGCTAACTAACGCTGAACTTGGGTCAGGCCCCCATAAGCCAACAAATGGTTTCGTTGCTGAGACTGGAAACTGCATAGAGATGTGTGATGTCGTATCACTGGAATCCCACTAAGAAATAAATTGAAGGTTGGTTGGAGAGAAGAATTCACGAGTTCGCAGCGCAGGAGAACAGAAACCCGCAGCTATCAAAAGAACAATGGTTAGATAGCTACCTATACGGAGATCCACGAAATATTTTTCGCGTCCTTCCCTACTAAGCTACACGAGTGGATCACGAAGCTAGCAGATATCCAAGGAAGGTGAAAGCTTGACAGTCCTATTGTGTGGACTACAGAGCTAGTGCGAAGGTTGGAAGCATCGGAGGATAAGATCGCACACACCATCGATCATTGGCTCGATCGGTTGACACCTCAGTGAGCTACAGCGAGGTAGAACGACACTTTCTCAAAGGAACGCGAGGTAAGTACGTAAAATATTTAAATACTTGGATTAAAATGTTGTTGTGCGAAAAATAGGTTATGCAGTTACCTTGATGTTCAGGGCTACATGAAGCGGAAACGTTTATAGGAACGAAGGAAATAAGGGTCCAGAAAATAGCCCCTTTATTTCACCTTTGCGAGGGGATGAGGAAGAGCTTGCGAAGTGCTATTCATCTGATAAGGCAAAGGATTCCGTGAATACCACCGCCACCCACACCACCTCCATCTTCACCACCATCACCTCCATCTTCACCCATACCAACTCCACCACCACCGCGATTCAGTATGGCAAACACAGTGAAGTTGCATGTGTTCAAAGGTCTGGGAAATGAGGATCCAGACTAATTCTAGTTCATTGTAAGGGTTGTATGGGAAGCGCAAGGTGTTATAGATTACCATATAAAGAAGGCGATGCTAGTTAGCACTCTGCAGGATCATGCGTTGACCTAGTATATTAAGTACTCCAACGATAACCCGAATGTGAGAGTCATGGATTTCCAAACAACGCTAAATAGGGAATTTAGCAGGCCTAAATTCGAATCGCTGTCAATTGCGGGATTCAAAGATATCACGATGCTATCAAGTGAGACTCCTTGGGAACTAGATCAGAGGCTAAAATGTACGATCTACGAAGCCAATATGAATATGACAGATGGACAACATCGCGAGTGGTTTGTAGCCTCGCTACTACCACACTTAAGGAGTGCGTTGTCACGGTAGAAGATAACGACTCAGGCAAAGGCCTTGGATATTGCCATGAGACTACATGAGACCCCGATGCAAGATCCTAACCTAGGAGTTCAGCAAATCCATGCGCAACTAAAGAATTTGTGCCTTGAGATACAGACTCTAAAGCAGGACAGGACAGTTTGACTAGAAGTGCACGAGGAAGTATGGTGTGTGAAATGCAAGAGTCAGGGTCATGACAAAGACCATTGCTTGGTCTTTACAAATTACCTTGCAGGAGGAGGATCAATGCCTTTAAGGCTGAAAGCTCAAGAAGGACCTAGCGCGGCACCTTCTTTGTGGTGCGCTATATGTCAAATAGCCAAAAAACGTGCCACGGATAACTGCCACTTGTTACAGAAGTATACATAAAATTCGCAACAGTTGTTCTGCAACTTTTGTAGGTCGGTGGGACATGACAAGCGTACTTGTAGGAGCTATGAATTAATGATGGATAGAATGCCCGCCTATAGGGTTCAGGCCGAAACGCAACCCCTTGACCAAAATGCAGGGATGCCACAGCCAGGATTTCAGGGGTGCAGACGAGGCTGGGGTGGAGGAGGACCTGGTAGAGGTTGCAGACAATTGATTTGCTACAATTGCGGAGGGCCAGGACACTATGCTCGTGATTGCACTAATCCAGCGCACCCGTCCTGCAAGTATTGCACGTTGTTTGATCATGAGACAAAAGATTGTCCTATGCTGATAGCTAAGATACGTGACAAAGGAGCGCTACTGCCTCCCTCGACTCATAACCTGCAAATGATGAGGTCTGAGCCACGCGAGGAAGATCCGAACGTAAACATTGTGCTCCGAGCTGGAATCGCGATGGGAGATGACAAAGGAAACCAGCAAGAAGACAGTACTTCCGTTTTCAAAGCCCCGACGGAAAAAGCTGAGTTTGATTTGGAGCACACTCGGGAAACCTTCATGGAAGCTAAGAAGATATTCGTTGAAGCCTGCACGTCAAGAAGCAAAGATAAACCGGTGCCGGAAATGGACCCTTCTATGTTGACAAGCTTCCTCAAAACCTGTATGAAGTTACTGCGCGACAGTAAGGCTGTGAAAGGGTTACATGAACTTATCAGTAGGTGTGTTGGGACTGCACCAAGTGAACTACGCGTAGTTCAGAAGATTAGAAAACATAAAACAAGGATAAGATGTGAAATGAGACTTACCGCGCAAATCAAAGAATACGAAATGGATCAAGTCATCTTGGATTTGGGATCGGATGCGAATGTTCTACTGAAATAGATATGGGAGCGAATGGGGAGACCTGCAGTACAATGGTCTCTAATTCAGCTAAGGATGGTGAACCAGCAGAAAATCATACCCATGGGGCAATTGCAGAGAATAATTGTGGATATTGAGGGAGCGAGCGCGCTGGAAGATTTCGAAGTGATAGAGATTGTTGATGATAGCAATACCTACCCCACACTCCTAGGAATTGACTGGGCCACTGATATGAACGGCGTAATCAATCTGAAGAAGCGAAAGATTATTTTTGAGAAGAAATCACTACACGTAATAATACCCCTCGATCCTGCCGAAGGATCACGCTATACAGAGTCGGTCCGTGACTATGAGAGCGATGATGATCTGGACTACATCTATAAGATAACAGCGCGAGACCAAGACTGTGTAAATCCACCACGGATGGATGGATTACATGGGAGCGCGAGAGCTCTTGCACTTCGGATTCCGACGAAGAAATAGAACGCTAGCATAATCGGTTACATGAAGTAACTACACTGAATTGCAATATGATGACCAGGTCACTACGCTGCGTGTCAAGAGAAGTAAGAGATCTGCCTACTTATGATGGTCTAAATGAGGTAGATACCTTTGTAGAATTGAGGCTTCTGTGATTCATCATAGTTATAAGAAGAGCTTCGGCGTAAATCACATGAAAGAGACCTTTGTCGACGCGTTTCGAACCAACTAGTGTGGTTCATCGTCAGGACAAGTTGAAGAAACAGATCTAGCCAAGCAAGTTAAATAGACTGAGCAAAGACTCTAATGGCTATATAACGGCTATTTTTGACCCTAGGACCCAGCCCAACTTATATTAATAAATTTAATATTTTTATAATATTGATAATCTAGAAATTAGTAAAATTAGGTACAATAACTAGATCTTACGTAATTTATTAATTAAATAACATTAGGTTATTAATCAATTAATATTAATGGTTATTATAAATTAGTTATTGGTATTACTATAATATTAAAAATTTAATATAATAATCTATTTCTAGAAAATAGTAAAAATTAGTTATAAAGAGTAGTAATTTATTTAACTAAATAGGTTACAAAAATCTTACTAATGGTTATAATAAATTTATTATTTGATTTCTAGAAATTAGTAAAATTAGGTACAATAACTAGATCTTACGTAATTTATTAATTAAATAACATTAGGTTATTAATCAATTAATATTAATGGTTATTATAAATTAGTTATTGGTATTACTATAATATTAAAAATTTTAATATAATAATCTATTTCTAGAAAATAGTAAAAATTAGTTATAAAGAGTAGTAATTTATTTAACTAAATAACAAAAATCTTACTAATGGTTATAATAAATTTATTATTTGATTGAGAGATTTTCTTTAAAAGAAGTAATTTAGGTTACATAAATAAATCGTATATTCTTGTTCCAAAAAATAAATAATTTCAAAGGTAATTAAAAACAATAGGTATTTAATTATTGAATTAATAACTAAATATATCCAAGAATTATTTATTAAAGGTATGTTAATTTATGTAAAACTTTACTACTTACTATTAATGTATATTAAATCATTTTTCTGCTTATAAAAATTATTCAATTTATCACTTATTAATACTATTCAAAAGAGTTTAGATTTGAAAATGGCATGATTTATAATAAATATATATATATGCTATTTTTAAAAATCTAGAAAGGCCATACTTATTACTGCTAGATTAAGGAGCTGAAAATAACTCACTCAATGGAAGAAATCACAAATAGAAATAAAATGACAATAACCTAAATATAAGTATACATCATAATATAGATACCCCAATAATAATGACGCTATGAGTAAACTAAATAACACCAAACCAGGAAAAGGACCTTCATCAAAAACCGGAAAAAATCAAAAAGGGGATTAATGAATATATATTACTAATATTAGTGAACTCGAAAAGAAAAAAGAAAAAACTGACCGACCTAGAAGAAAGCATCCTAAGACGACAGAGCGGGGATCCAACTTCTACTGACCTTCCACCCATCATCTCTGTTGAGATTGTTGGGTCTTCGCTCAATTTCAATAGCTTCCCTTAACTTGCGATGATGGAACCGATCCACCCTGGCAATGACTTTGGCCTCCTCGATGCAAACATGATGCTTAGTCTTGTCCACATGCTCTGCTAGGGCTGAGGATTTAGTTCTTCCATGCCTCAGGTCGGCTGCATGCTCACAAATTCTTTGTTGGATGGAGCGCCCTGTTTCCCCTATATAGGGCGTCCCACAGGAGCAAGGAATTAGATAAACCCCCTTCATATCCTTGGGGTTAACAGGATCCTTTACCGACCGCAGGGAATTACGGATGGTTCTAAGGGGCCTAAAGGTGGAGGGAATATCAAACTTTCTAAGGATTCGCGCAATTCTGTCTGTGGTCCCTTGGATATAGGGAAGATGGACACCTAGATGGCGCTCCTTAGGCTCTTTCTTAATCAACGCATTTTTAGAGGCCCTAAGGAAAGCCTTCCGACCCAGGTGCCTACTATATCCGTTTTCCACAAAGACATCAAGGAGGTGGGATCTCTCTCTATCCAGGTTCTCATTATCCGAAATCCTGAGGGCACGCGTGGCCAGAGTGTTAAGAAATCCCATCTTCTAAGCCGGGAAATGATGGGAATCGGCGTGAAGATACTGCTCTGTGTGGTAGATACCTTCTTAGATGCATTTTAAAGGGAGGTGTCGGAAAAACAACGCTTTTAGGCCTTGGACTGGGTACTGTGCGCTACGCCCGCAAGATGGTGGGGTACACGCAAAGGAAGCTTTGACGATTGGCGTGAATGTAGGATAATGATGCGAGTAGGATTTGGAAAGCCTAAGATGTGACTGAAAGACAAGTATGATGGGCAAGATGATATGCGCGCGCATCTGGCCAAGTGGATGCAGGATTATGGAGAAAAGCCACAACCTGAGTGGGTTCACCTATTCTGTCATACCTTGGATGTTATCCCAATGAATTGGTATGTAGAAACAAAGCTTCGCTATGGGATATGAGAATGGGATATCCTACATGAAGGGTTCATGATGACATTTAGTTTTGAGGATGCGTTTGATGGTATTGAGGATCACTCCACATTGAATTACCTGGTCAATAAGCCTGTGTTGGGGGGGCGCATATGAAGCTAGCTTTTATTGTTCTAGGAATAAATTTTGAAGTTGTTGTAAAGCCAGGACGATTGAACGCGGGACCAGACCACCTATTGCGCATCGAGACAAGGGAGGAACCTACTAGTTTGGAGGAAGGATTACCTAACACGCAACTCTTTGTTGTGCGCATAGCGGATGGACATTTTGAAGACATAATACACTTTCTAACAACTGGAACTGTGCCAAAAGGATACTCTGTCCAGCAAAAGAACGAATTAGTGGTGTGCGCGGAAGATTTCTCTGTCATTGTTCGGAATCTATATAAAATGGGGAATGATGAGATATTGTGAAGGTATGTACTTGAGTTTGAATGAAGCAGCATCCTCGTGGACGCTCATGGGGGCGTTGTTGGAGGACATTATGCAGGAAGAGCGACCGCACAGAAGATTCTACGCACAGGGTTGTGGTGGCCAACCCTTCATCAGGATTCAAAAGCATATTGCAAGGCATGTGATGTATGTCAAAGAGAAGGTAAGCCATCACAGAGGGATGAAATTCCATTGAATCCACAAATGAATTTACAGCTCTTCAAAACGTGGGCAATAAATTTTTTGGACCGATTCAGCCCCAAGGAAAGACAGGCGCGAGGTATATTATCACTGCGACAAAGTATTTGACTCGTTGGGCAGAAGCGCAGCTGGTGAAGGATTGCACGGGTGTGAGTTCTATGAAGTTTCTATTTGAACATATATTGACACGATTTGGATGTCTGAAGATCTTGATCAGTGATCACGGTACACACTTTCTGAACGAAACGATCAATGCGCTGACGGAAGAATTTCAGGTGCATCACCAGAAGAGTACACCTTATCACCGACAGGCTGACGGGATAGTACAAGCATTCAAAAAAGTACTGGAAACTGTGCTAAACAAGGTATACAATGTGCAACGAAGTGATTGGATCTACACATACCTATAGTGTTATGGGTTTATCGAATGACATGCAAGAAGCTGACGAGACAGACACCTTTTAGGCTATTTTATGAAGTGGAAGCCATAATGCCTATGGAATACATCGTGCCTAGTTTGCGGATAGCAGCGCTGATCTGATAATCACCCAATGAGTGACCTCAGTTAAGAATTATTAAATGAAGGTATTACAGACTCATATGTTGGTGTGCATGTCTATGTTATTTAAGCAACAGATCGATCAGATTGTGCATACATAGACACTTAAAATTGGAAAACAACAAAGAAATACAGTAAGCAAATACAAGAACACAAGAAATTAATAGGGATTTCACCCTATCCTCCAGGGCTACATCTCCAGTCTAGCTCTCAGTGGTGGCCTTATTTTTATTGTGTCTTGAAGCAAAGAATTACAAGGAAGGAGCTCAATATGAGTCTCCCAAACAGATTGGCTTGGTAGGGTGGTTCTTGGATTCCCCAAGCCACTAGAGTACATAGACTATTTTCCTTGCTAGCTCTTTGACCTCTCTGGTCTGACAGATCCTCTCAGGGATGGCTTGAATCTCTCAAGCTCTCTGGTGCTTGACACTACCTTTGGTCAGCTTGGCCCTCTGCCTTCTTTCTGCTTTTTGCTTCACTGGTTCTTCTCTTCTTTGTCTTCTTGTCTTCCTCTCTGGGTGTCTTTTCTGTTCTCTGTTCATGGCTTTAAAGTCGTTCGAGCTCATGGCGGTTCACTTCCTCTTCCCTTCCGTCAATTCGCCTGTTACAGCTTCGCTTGGAGTTCCCAGTTTCGGCGTCATCATCGGGCTCTCAAGGATGGCCACTTGTCCTCCTACGGACTGCGCCAGCTTGCCTCGTCGGTTCGTTTCCTCAGTTACATTACGAAATGAGTCAGTTGCCACTGTGGCGGTCAATTTACACTTCAAATTCTTTCATATCGCGGCTTAATCCCTTGCCAATTCCGTCTTCTCCATTGGGCGCAATCTCAGCCGTTAGATCTGGAGCCTCCAAATCCGACGCCATTCGCTTGTCCCGTGCGGTTGACTAGCTCGACCGTTAGCGCACGATGAGCAGCGGTTTCCTCTCTCCTCCGCTTGCCACGCGTCAGGCGCTGAGTGGAATCACTCTGCTTTTATCAAAACTGCTTACCGCCCATGGACGCCTCCGATCAATACCACCAGTTTTGGAGCGGGTCCCACCTTTTGTGCTTTAGCCTTTTGTCCCACGGTTTTGCCAACTCCCACGTGACCGATTGCTCGGGGATTCTCCATTTTGAGGGTTTTCGCCCAACGATGCGCAATTATCTCCCTCTGTTTCCTGATCCGGGCCTCACAGGGGCTAATTTTGTCTCCCGCGTAGTCTCCATGGGCCTCGGTTAGTGAGCTTTGACCGAGGTTGTCATCGTTCCATGCTGGCTGCCATTGCCACTAGTTTAGAGGTGTTTTTGATCGTTATTTTAAATTCTTTGAAGTCTTTCCCGACCTGGTACAGCCATGGCTCTATTAATCATTCTTTATGGATCCAATTTGGATCAAGTGCTCATAGGTATGACGGATTGCGAAGCCCTGGAGGAGAGGCTTGCGCAGCTGGATGAGCTGGAAGAAGAACGATTTTTGGTTGGATTTCACTAGCAGGTCCGAAAGCAGCGTGAAAAGGCATGGCACGACTGGCATATTAAGTTGCTCACCTTCAAGGTGAATGACTTGGTGTTGTTGTATGAAATTAAGTTTGATAAATTTCCAAGGAAAATCAGAATGCATTAGCTGGGACCGTATGTTATTAAGGAGATTACCGACGATGGCACGATACAACTGGTAAAGTTAAATGGCAATCCCTTTTGAGGAAAAGTGAATGGCGGTCGTTTGAGGCCATACACAGGTGGTTTGGCCATCTGACTAGCCGACAGAAGCATAGTCTTAGTGCTCCAGGCAGTTGAAAGGAGGTGCGGGACTATAAACTACTCTGCCCAGGAACTGTGCGATGTCATGACTGCACGAAGTAGCAAAGTGTCACAGGGTCACCGACAGCGCAAGGATAGCTGCACTAGCGCATGATTCGATCAAAAAGTGACCGTTAAATTCACTATTCAAGATTTGATGCTTGGTTTCACGCCAAATGGAGCGGGCGGCAGGCATTTAAGGTGAACTTTATGGGCTAGATTCTTGAAAATCTGCTGTCAATCTAGCATTAATGGACCGAATGTGGGGGGAACGGTCAAATTCAAATACAAAAGGCCCTATAAATTACAAGTGGTTGTCCAGCGAACAACACTTTCCATTTTGAGAACTGAGTTGTTGCGTTATCAACTATGTATGGACCATTCGAACTTTAAGGCTTTGAGAGCAAGTTCAGTGTTTGAAACATTGTTGAAGGAGACGTAGGACCTCTTGACTAGAATAATGTCAGCACCCAAAGAAGCCATGGACACAAGAGGAGTCACAGTCGAGGAAGCCGCGTAGGAAATTGTAGAAAGGGAAGCCCCAGAGAGCGTCAAAATAATCATTGAGGTCCCTAAATCACCGCACACACCGAGACCTAAGAAGGAAAAGCAGGCCAAGATACTGGTGCGTGTCTTGCCCAGAAATCTAGTGAGGACTAAGATCACATTGGAGGAAAAGGGGAAGGCCATTAATCTGGAGGCTGATGAGGAGGAAGAGTTTGAAGAAATCTTGGTGGAGGAGGAGGATGTAGAGATGGACGTTGAAACCCAAGGTGCGGACCCTATCACCAGGCTGTCAAAATATGTTCCTCCACGAAAGGGTAAAACCAAGGTTCCAAAGGATATAGATGAGAGGAAGAGCTCTCTGCAAACTCCGCTTCTCCCATATGATATTATTTTTGAGGGAGCACACTTGGGACAGGTTTGTGTGTTAAAATTTGAATATTGGGGCCTCGCAGACCACGAGAAGTTCTGGCATTTAGCAACTGCGAAGCTAATGCGCCAGAATAATCTTGACAAGGGCTGGAAATGGTTCGAATGCTGGCTTTGATTATGATGTTATTCAAGGTTAGACTCAGTCTCTGATTGGATATGGCTAGGGAGATGAAACTATATAAGGAACAGGAAGGGATGTGGGCTCTACCTTCACTGGCTATGTCCTAGCTTTCTTTGCCCCTAATACTATGTTATTTGCTATCTTTGTTTTTTTAGGCTCGAATGATTGAATTGGAGCCGCACAAATGGCTGAAAGGTGTCGAGAAAGCAGGGTTGCTAAACCTACTCTGGGTGTTGCATTACCACCGCGCCTCAATGACCATTTTTGTCATCAGGTAGCTGCTCTGTTTGGTGCATGATTGGTGCTTGTGGCTGGAGGATCCCATCCCCATCACAGACCATTTGATTCACTAGATTAGACAACTCCCTTGCTCAGGGGAGGATCCAGCAAACATTTTAGAGGGAAAAGGTGGCGAGTTGGCCGTCACAGAGGCAATAAAGACGAAGTTCAAACTGGAGAAAAAGAAGCGAGGGCATGCCATCTTCAGCATCAACAATCCTGCAATCAGGGTTGTGACACAGATATTGGTAGGGAAGGTGATGCGAAAGTGTCGCGCGGATAAGGTGCCCGTGCCAGTGGTTGCATTAGCGACGTAATGCGTAGAAGGGGTCCAATTCAACTAGTGAACTATCTATGCGATGAGTTCCTTGCGAACTGCAACGAGGCATAGGATCAAGGCAAAACGTTTCATTACACATGGCTCCTATTGTCGATAGTATTGGTGGCATGGGAGTTGCCTAAAGATAGCCAGTTCCCTTCAGTTGCGTCGGACCTTCCAGAGGCAACAAAGTACTGTTTGGTCAATTCAGTGTGATCTAAATTGCTATTTATATTGTCAACCCGGGGTTCGTAGACTGACGAAGTGAGTTGTACTATATGTACTTAGATAACCATTTTCTTAAGTTTTTGTCGTTTTAAGCTTTTTAGTTTGTTTTTGGATTTTATTCTTTTCTTAATGTGTGGTGATGAAAGTGAAGTGTGAAGTGTGTGGAGTGTGAATGGTTATGATTTCTATGCTTGAAAAATGCTCAAAAGAAAGCTTTACAATAACTAAAATGAAACCAATCAAAAAGCGAACTAATGGCAATGGCCCAATATCCTTGCTGCTGAAAATGAAAAGAAAGCAAAAACTTGGAAAACAACTCAAACTAAAGTGAAGCAGCTAACTCACACTACTTGAGCTTTTTAGATCCTATGCCCCTTGGCTCAATCTACCTTGGGGAAGTAATCATGAGCATAACAAGAAATATGATATTTAACTGTTAAAGAAAATAAATTGCATAAGGAAACTAATCACACTACTTGAATTCTTCAAATCCTTTACCCCTCAGCTCAATCTACCTTGGGGAAGTAATCATGAACATAACAAGTAATATGATAACTAAGTGTAAAAAGAAATTAATCACACTACTTAGACTCCTTTAGTTCTTTACCATTCAGCTCAATCTACTTTATGGAAAACAACTATGAGTAAGTAATATGACACTTAAATCACACCACAGTTAGTGATCTTCTGATCTCCTGCTGATATAGTCGTTGACCACAAAAAGAAATCATAAAATTATTAAGTAGTATGACATCTAATTTAGCAGAAAGAAATAAACAAATAACAATTTGAAAAGGACAATGCTGAATGTAAATTGTAGAAAATAAAGGTTAGCAGGTAGGACAAGATGATCACATATGCCAAAAGTTATTGAAGAAAATAAAAGATTGTCCGGGCTGCCTAAAAGGACCTGCAAAAAACACTGATCAGTTTATAAAGACAAAGATATAAACAACAGAAATCATAAAGCAAAATATCTTATGTACAAACTAATGACAAAATAAAAGCATAAAGAAACTAAACAAATACTTTACAGGGCTTCAGTATGCAGGGGCCCTCTGCCACTTCAGCCAATCAAATG
>APFE031241266.1:20674-50725 GCA_000404065.3 Pinus taeda | reverse complement strand
ATAAAGAAACTAAACAAATACTTTACAGGGCTTCAGTATGCAAGGGCCCTCTGCCACTTCAGCCAATCAAATGATCACAAAACTATCTTCAGAAAGGTCTACTCATGTATTCAAATCAGCAACATGTAAAGCAGTGGGGTGGTATAACCAACAGCATGCGGAAATTACATAATAGTTAAGAAATTCTATGCATCAAAAGTCTCTTTACAGCGTTTGAAAACGCGTTATTTATAATGTAAAAGTCCTACAGTTAACTAATCAACTACTTATGCTATTAACTGAATGCCATGGACACGTAGATATCATGAGCCGAGATCTAGTTAACTGTCGTTATGCTTCTTAAATCCTGGAGTGGTGGGATGTTAGGTTCGTTGTTCAAAAACGATCCTCAGGTGCGCTGGAGCCTCCGTGAGCTGGGAACTAGGCCACGTATCATTCACGTGCCTTTAACAGTAACGTGCCACCGCTGGACTCTTCGGTTGGCCACGTCTTTGACTTAGGTTGACCGCGGCTTCAAAATGATGATTTGGCCGGTTCGAAGGGACATGATCCATGTACATGCCATCTGGAGCTTGCCCATATGGCCCATTCCTTCATAAGACACCTGGAGCACAACCTTTAACAAAATGGCTGCGGAATCCTGTGCGGGCTGCGAAAACTTGTGCTGGCTGTGGAAATTGACAAGTTTCTGCAGCTGCATGAACAAAAGACTAAACCAAACAACATACATCAGTATAGTTAGAAAACCATATAAACAGTCCTTTTTAAACTATAATGCAATGATTCAACCACTGGATGAGTGAAGTGAGTGGAGTATGAGGGTTAAGAGGGTGTGTAGGAAGGTGCAAGGTTGAGGCTCAACAAGTACGCTTCACTGTGGGCAACCAAGGACACAGAGAGGATAAGGGAGAGCAAGATATTTTGTATATTCATGGAGATGAATATCTAGGTGGGGACCAATCGCAAATCGTAATTATTGCCCACAGTCTACAATAGTTTGTAGAGCTTTGTGGAGTTCAAAGCCGACTTCCACCATGTCTTCATCAGGGCATGTAAGGACCCTACGAAGACATGGCATGATTTACCGTACTTGGAAACAGATGATGTGATATTCGTATTCCTTGAGTCTTGGCCACCGGAGTAGCACGCTCCAGCTGACTCCGCGATGGAAGCAGAGAAGTTTGTTGCACAACAGAAGAAGGAAGAGGCAAAACTTTGAATGGCACAGCTGGCGGAAAAGCGTAGGAAAGAAGAAGCAGCGGCTAAGGCCCAAGCAACGTGCGACGCTACGAAGTTGGCGAAGCAGCAGAAAACAGCAGAAGAAGAGCACGAAGGACAAACATCACCTTCACTCGAACCAGAGACAGACATAGAACCAGGTGGCACGGACCCACAGACGACGTCCACCCAGCTCAAACATCTACGACCACGAGAGCAAGTAGGGCCGTGAAAGAAAACAAAGGCCTCGAAGACATCTTTCAACCCTATCACTCTCACTGAAGGGGACTTGCATGATATCAGCGAAACGGTGAGGGATGTCACTGTGGAGGCCCTCCGGCAGTTTGAGGAATAACTCCAATTGGTATTGGGGGCTCTCTGAGCAGAAATACAGGAGTTGCAGGTGCGCACTCCATAGGCTAGCACAGTGTCCACCAGCCTCACAGTTGGCACTTCAGCTACCGAGGAAATGTTGTGCGTCAGGATGACCAACACAATAGTGCTACCAGATGGAGCACTCATTACAGAGAATGAGACCGACGGGCCTATGGTCAGCAGTTTTAAAGGGGTCGGATTCAACATGGTTACGCTCCCTTGGGAGACGCTCTATCTCTTGCAGCATGGAGTCATCACAGAACTTCGGGCGAGGGAGAGTTGCGCTCTACAAGTAATGAGCGAGCAATGCATCAACATTAAGTAGTTGAGCCTGCAGAGCAACGAGGCAGTGGAGCAAAACAAAAAGATAATGCAAGTTATGGAGGAAGCATTCCAAATGGTCCCAGAGTTGGTCATTCAAGAAGAGGAACCGGTGGAGGCGCGCGTCTGTAAGTTAGCCACAGGGATGCACAATGTAAGAGGAGAAATGGACAGGGTTCAGTTGGAACTGAACCTTCAGATAGTAGAACTACAGTTGAAGGCTCAGCCTTCAACTCCACCGAATGTCAGAGAACAGCATACGATCGTAGTCACAACAACAATGGTGGCAGTTGACAGTGCAGTGACAGACTGCATGAGGTTGTTCGAACAGTCATTCGCATTCCTCACCACTCTACAAGAGGACCTGAATCTAGAGCACCTAGAGATAGAGGCACATGAGCTGCAACAAAAATATGATGAGGTAAAAGGGACCGCGCAGATGGTTGCCCTTACACAGAGGCTTGCAAGGATGCAGCAGGCCAAGGCACTCAAGGAAAAAGTGGATGTCGCTCAGCACAAAGAAGCGGTCTTGAAAGCGCGTCTACAGCCATGAATCGACGAGGCTTATACAATTACAGCCTTCATTGAAGTAAAGCTTGAGTAACTGCAAACAACTCAGGAGAGGATTCAGGGCAGCAATTCAACAACATCAGTCGTTGAACAGCGCATGGAGGAAGTCCAGCAGGTAGTCGCTCAGTGCGTTGCTGAACTTGCAGTGATCCAAATAGAGCTGGAAGGTCTTTGTGCTAAGATCTCCGCACCTGTAGAGTGACTCAAGGGCGAGTCGCGATGTTTGTGTTGGGGGCCTGTTGGGCGCGGGATCCCCCAAGGGCAATTTTGGGGCTTAGAGCCCAGATTTTGGTCCAATTTTGTAATTCCAATGTAAAGACTCTGCATTTTATGGGCACAGAGCGCGTATTTGTTAAAGAGTCATAGGGTTGTCTTCCCTTATTTTGATAATGTAATGTCGGCTGTAGAAGATCTACTATGGTCCGTTGACCATGGGATTGTATAAATAGAGCTAAGCTCTAAGTAGTTTAATAGCATAAGCATAAGATTTAATAATGAAGATGTATATGAGATAGATATGAAGTGTAAGTCTAAGTTTTGCATCGTAGCATAGGTAGAGGCTCTGTAGCTAAGTGCGCAGAGGCCTAGTAGTTAGCAACCGAGTGCGTAGAGGCCTAGCAGTCAGCAACTGAGTGTGTGAACCCCTGCAGCTGAGTGCGCATGGCGAGTCGAGTTTGTAATCATCTAGAAGTATTAATAAAGAGAACTTTCTATAATTTATGCGTCTTTATTTCCTGTTTATGCATCTTTTATATTGGGTATGAATTTCACTTCTAATGCTTATATGATGCATGAATGTGTATAAGTGTATTGGTTAAGTGAACGCAAGTTAGAATATCTGTTTATGCGAAGATAATTGAGAGTTGTCAATGAGATAAGTAAGTTAGTCTAGTTTGGGAAATAGCCTAGTTCACTGCCCTAGTAGTGCGAAAGGACTTCAGCCCCTAGTTAGGGCTGCACGAAAACCAATTATAATGCTTCGCGAAGGTATCAGAGGGTGGAACAGAGCGTGAAACAACCTGCGCGAAGGCAGATATAGTTGGAATAAACCGACATCACAACCATTGCAAGGGTGCAAAAACTTGGTTCCAACATCCCCCCATATTGCTTTGGGTGAGACTTCAGTCCGCACTCTGCGGGCTGATGTCGAAAGGGTCAGTAGTGTAGGGATTTGTTTGGCTAACTAACACTGAATCTAGGTCAGGCCCCCATAAGCCAACATACTTTGCAACATTTTTTTTTCTCAATTGGTCTACTCCTATATTCATACAAAAATGTTACAATGAGGCAACTGCCTCGAGAATTCTTGCCATGGAGTTGGCACTTAGCAAAAAAATTCTTGACAGCCTGACTAGTGAACCGGCATAATGACTTACATCAGAGTTTTTAATTTCAAAGAACATCAGATTCCAAATCTGGACAGTGACCATTCCAAAAAACTCCAAAAACTGACCCATACAACGATACATGACTGATTTGAACACTGTTGTCTCATGGACAGATTCTTACGTAAACAAAAACATGAACAGACTCTGACATGTAGAGTTGACAGAGAACTGAAACAAGCATGAACACTGAAAATTGAGAGGGAGGTGAACCTCTTCTTCGATGGCAAATCAAAAAACCAAAGGCACTGATTGGTTCAATCTTCATCTGAGGTTGATGGTTGTTCCTCTATGATTCGGCACCCAAATTGGTCTGAGTCCTTGGAGTCAGAAGGATGGACCGCTGAGCTTGAAGGCTCTCCTCTCGCTAGCGCACTTGGGCCGACATTGGCTTCAGTATTCATAGTACGCAAGCCTCTAGCGACTTGGTGCTGGGTGACATTTTGACTTGCCAACCTCTGATCCACAGGAGCCCCATGTTGAACCTCCCCCGAACCCATAGCATTCTCACACTTTTCAATTGTCACAGAGACGATGAAGGAAGAGTTTCCCAGAGAACAAGGAATGCGGAAACGGGCAGTGGGATGCAAGTGATGCACACATACTTCGGCTCTGGCTTGCCCCCTTCCCCTGCCCCTGCCACTTCTAGTGGCTAGATAATTGAAGCAACAAAGCTCCGACGCATCCGAAGAGGGGTCCGAAGTGGTGGAGGAGTGCTGGTGGGTGGCTCGACCACGTGAACCGCCGCGTCTGCTCCCTATTCTGAACCTTTCTCTCGGCATATTGATAGGATTAGGACAGATAAACGGAGGTGGGATGGCAGGGAATCGACTGAGGGGCGAATACACAGAGAAAAGCAGAGACTGAGCCCGTTTGTAGCTTTGAGCACCAGGAACCAGAGCCGAATGGATGTCGGAGATGGTGATGGTGCTTGAGGCCCAGTAAAGACAGACTGACAGAGAGGGAGTAGTGGGGAGACGATTGAGGAAGGAACACTCAGCATGCACCAGAGCCGAAAGAAAGCAGGGGGCAGAGCTATCGCTCGGAGAATCGCCCGGGACTACTACCTTATTGGAGCTGAAGGCGCACGGAGAACAGCGGGAATGTAGATCAGACCGGGAGCCATCGTGCCTATAACAAATTGCAGGGAGGGTAGCATTAATGCTGCCATTAATAGGTTTGTGCGAGGCCAGCGCTTCAACCCATAACATTTACAACTGTCGCAAGTGGGTTGCCACTTGCCCTCCTTGCACGCCTCCTTGGTACTGATAAACCTGTCAATCACCCGCATCCAGGAAACAAACTTTGCAACATTATTAGAACACTGAAAATTCAATTTGTAGGAGTGGCCTTCTGAGTGATGAGTATATGAATTAGAAACTCATACACCAGCACCAACTCCTTCTCTACTCACTGGTCCATCAAAACTCAAATTCCATAAATCTTCATCTAAATTAACACTATTATAAAAATATAGTTTATAATTATTACTATCAAAATATAGTGTTATACATTAATTTAGAAATAGTTTATTTTAATTGTGTGTTCGTAAATCATAAATATTTTAAATTTTATTTATTAAATAATTTAAGAAAAGTAAGTTAATAAATAAATTAAAGTACAAAGTGAAAATGGAAATAATATACATAAAATAATAATAGACATTATAATTTAAATTTTGATTTTCTAGTAGTTATTATCAAATTTTAATTAAAAAGGCTAAAATATAAAGAGAAAATAAAATAGTAAAATATAATATAATTACTATTATTAATTGATGATGATGATTAGCGTCTACTAAGACCAATATGGTCTACCAAACCTTAAGAAAGAAACAATTAATTGAGATTAGTTAAAATGTTATTTCTGTGATAAAAAAGAAGGGAGATAAACATTCTGAGGTCACTGTAGTTTTGATGATTTAGTTTTGGATATGATGCATATATCCAAGGAGGATAAATGGTGGTTGTGAATTTGAGAATTCATGAATAAGACCACAATAGTGACATTGGAACCATGTGACAATTAAACCATGTTAGAGCAAACTGGCGAGATGCCTTGGCTATAATACTCTAGTAATCTCTTTAATATTCATATGTAGGAACCCTTGGTTGGGTGGATCGCCTGAGGAAGGAGATTTCCTGAACCTAGGAAATGGAGACTTGGATAAACTAGCTATGAAAAACTTATGTCACATGCTCACTTGATCGTGAGTGTGAATGGGTGTGTTTGGTGCAAGAAATTAGCATAACTTGGTGCTTGTGGAAGCCTGGTGGAGCAAAGAACAACCATACAAATCAGTATTGAGCGAAGAAAAAATAAATAAATAATAATAATAAATAATAATAATAAATAATAATAATAATAATAATAATAATAATAAATAAATAAATAAAAATAAATCATTTATTGAAATGCGTGATTAAGATTTCCCATGGAAAATATTTAATGATTCTATATGAAAATGGTTGTAACACGTATGCCTTGTTGGTTTTCTAATGTAGGAATTTAATGGAATGTTATGAGTCTAGAAGCAATCAAGATGTAAAAACAATCACCATTGTAGAAGTAGTGGGAAAGAGAAAAGAAACAATCCATAATACCACTACAATCAAGAGTGCATATGTCTTGAGGAAGACTAATAGTGAAAATGTCAAGAGCATTGCAGACATAGAGAGGATTGTCACGTTGTTGCCACTTAAGAGTAAATTGTACTTGAGAAGGGAAAAATATGGATCACTATGGCGGAATATAACACGTTAGATGGCAGTCGTTTCTACTGAAATGACACCTGCAATGTTGATAACATTGAGGACAATATTCCTTTAGGGGGAGGGGGGGAATTGTCACACCCCAAGTTTAAATCCTCATCAATATTGTAATCATCTATATTAATGTTGCCACCTAGATATTTTTCTGTAAAAAAGGGTTAAAAACCCACAAACAAAATGTAATGATGCTTATTATAATAAAAACATTGCCAACAATTGAAGAAGTGATGAAGAGACTATACAAATTATTTTAGGGTTTATAAGATTTTTAAGATGTTTAATGCCTTGTCGTTTTCTGTTTTAGACATGTAAAATATGCCTAAGAAATTTTTTCAAAAGTTTCAAAAAATTCAAGGATTGATCCCCTTGGTTTTGGTTATTTTGAAATTCAGGGATTGAAGTCCTTAGCCTTATCGTATAGTCGTGTGCCCCGACTGGAGCCATGACCAAGAGCCTAGTCCAAGGGGACTATTGGTCCTTTGGATTTTAAGATATCGGGAGTCAGGTAAACCAACAAGTGACCATTAGCACTAATCTCCTGATATTTTGTTGATGGTGTTGGATCTTGCCAACATATAAGGGATCTCTGCAACATGAAGTCCCAATTAGACCTCACGCCACTTGGTAAAGGAGTCCCATATGGATTATGGCTCGATTTCTATTTACTTAAATAGGTGTCTTGGCTTGAGCAATTAGCATGAGAGAGAAGCATACATGTGCTTTCGAATGAGCAAGAGAGTATGCCTTGTGGAATGTTTAATTGTAGAATGTATCGAGGTTATTTTACTAAAAAGGAACAAAAGTGAGCCTTCAAGAGACAAGTATTAGTATTGATCTAGTGATGACTCACAAACATATGTGTGAGGGGAGTGTTACACATCAAGAAAATAGTTCACATGAATGCAACAATCGTTATAACATTGCAACACATCCTCAATACAATAAGCACCAAATCTACCGAAATAGTTCAATTTCTTTAGTACATAAGAACGACAACATAAACCATAAACATTCTAAGAATAGTCTTAAAACATCCATGATCTATGCATGAAAATATGTTGGCTGTATAGGCTTCAAGTATTAAGCAAAAGCTCCAAGATGCATGAGTACAACGAACACCACTTGCTCCAAATAGTGGAGTGTTAGAGCCACCATTTCCTCTCCAAAAGAACTACCTTTGTCTCTCTAATGCCTTGTGGGAGAAGGCAAGGTGAAAAAGTCCTTTGCTTGAGTAATGAGGCTTCTTTTATAACTAGAGGTGTGAATTTTCATATCCTCATGACTCTTGAGTTTCTCATATGACTTTTCAACTTCTAATGACCTTTATACTTCTATACAACTCTTGGACTTCTAGATGAATTTTGAACTTCTTTATTACTTTTGGAATTACATATGTCTTTTGGACTTCTACATGTGGCTCTTTTTTCCATATATGACTCTTTGAATTCCACATATTTGTATTTACAATAATTACATCATTGTTTCCACATCATCATGTGGTGACAATATGACAGGTCAGTAATATTGATGACTTGGATGACTGATGACATGGAATTTCTTGAGAGGTGACAATGTTGTCACTTGTGTCTTCAACATTGCATGCAACTTTCATGTTGTTGTTTCCTTGACCTCGAAAGGGTCTTGGATCATATGGAATCTTTATGATCACTTTGATCATCAGGATACCAAATTTCTTCATCTTATTGCATCATGTGTTTTTTATTCTTGAATGCTTCCTTAAGTTGCTCCTTTCAACAGATATTTCCATGCATCCTCGCCACGTTGTTCTAAAACGCTTGCAACTAGGACCATTCAAGGCAAGAAAACATTAGCCCAAAGATCTCCTATGCTGACATGTTTCATGCAAACTGTCCAATTATAAATCAATAGTGAAATCGTGGGAGGAAGGGAAATATTTTGGACGTAAGGCGCACTATTAAGGGTCAAAGGTTGTGTGTTAAGCACTAAGAGTGTGCTATGTGCTCTCCTAAAAGAGGATGCTTGATGGAGGGCATAGGGCACAGTCTGAAGGATGAATGAGGCTCAATGATGCTTGTTGATGCATCGTTCACCAAACTGGGAATGCCTAAATCACAACGAAGGCACAAGGCGTAGTGTGAAGGCCCAAGGGGGACTTAATGTTCAATATTGATGTGTCATACGCTTAGCAGATGGTGCAGGGTGCAATGTCAAGGCTTAAGGAAGGCCCACTGAGCATTGTTGATGTGTTGTGCGCTCAATTGAGAGAGAGGCTTGCTAGAGGGCACAGTTCGAAAAGACAATGAGTGTTAGTTGCTTGGGAGTGTGTTATGCGCTTGGGAGGGGAGTAGGGTGTATTCTAAACCAAGAAAAGGGCCCCCCATTGAGCCTTAAAAGTGTGTTATGCACTCTCTTATCCTTAATTGGGTCGTTTTGTGCAAACCAAAATTTGTCTAAGTCTGGAAGATAAGACATGGGGAAAACACAATGTGTTAGGAATAAAATCAAGTGCGACATATACCAACTCATCAGTAAATCTTAGAAAGGATAAAAAACTTAGAAATGCACATCAAAAATGCCAATTTACAAGCATTCTCCAAGTATGACAAAGAAAGTGTGTGTGACTACGACCAAATGTGTTGTTTTATAACTAGTAAATGTGTTATGACCATGGAGTGCACCATAGATGTTCTAAATAATGTGACGACACTTAGGAACGAACAAGAACACTTGAAGCATATAAAATAACATGAAGCAAGATTTAGTGACCAAAGCGACACTTGATATGACAATTGGTAGGCTCCAAAATATGTAGCAAAATTTTGGAGGGTGTTGTAGCAGCGACAACACTTGATGACACACTGGATGAACTTTAGCTTCTCTGCCTAGGAATAACTTTCAATAAAGGTTCAACCCTTAAGGAAGTATTGATTCACCAATCAGATTACCTTGGTTTCTCCATTCATCCCTATTATAGATGTAGTATCCATCGTTCCTTCCTTGATTTCACACATAAAGATTATGCCATATCACAATTGTTTCAATTCAGGGAAGGATAATATATACTTGCGAGTTTAGGATATTCGGAGTATGAGTTTCATCTCTGGTGTTGCTCCACTGCTAGCAGGCCTCGTCAATACCTCGATGGAGTCACTATAGGAGCACAAGCATTACTTTGCTGCCAACGAGCTTGGACAATACCTCGGCGAAGTCACTTGGTTGACCTCTCTACGTGGGAAGCCTTTCTCTTATTTAACCCTTTATTTATTTTATATACGTAATTGTGCTTTAGCACTTACTATTTCAATGGGGCAGAAGATGGATCCTGACTTATTGATAGCAAAAGAGGTTTCCCCTTCAGAGAATTATTTATATAACCTCTGGTATAAGTTTTCTCACTTTAGATTTTCCCATTTCCCTTTCTCTAGTCGATCAAATAAGCATATAAAACACCAAGTTGAGGAGTTGAGACACTAGAATAGATGTGGGTCTCATAGTTCTACTCAGGTTTCTCTTCTTGAATGTATCTTATTTTTCATCTAGGCCTGACTCGACCTAAGGCATCTTCCTAAACAAAGAAGAAGAACTAACAGACAACCAAGTGTTGTGGTTGTCACATTCCCTCATTTATTTCACCACATAACACTTAAAATCCATGAAGTCATACTTATGTACATGACCAAAACATAAAAAACAAGACAGGACATGACTTGACTAGATGGGTGTGTAACAGACAATAACAACAAAGTAAAAAATTGTACAAGGAACACAACTTTGAGCTATTATTAAAAATAGTGCTTGAGATCTCAACCATTAACGGGGAGAGGGTTAGTCCTCCCATCTAGGGATTTCAGCCTAAAAGCATTATGACCGAGTTTTTCTTCGATGGCGAAAGGGCCTATCCACGGAGATTGGAAATTCATGTGTTTTCCTTTCTCTTTACGGGATTTATCCCACTTCAGTACTAAGTCACCCACATCAAAACTCTTAGTCCTTACAGATTTCTTATTGAACCAATGCTTGATATGGTTTTGGTGTACCACAAATATTTCTTTAGCTTTAAGCCTTTCTTCCTCAAGTTTTAGCAAGGTATATATCCTACTTTGCACCAGGAGACACGGTTTGCCTTGGGACTCTTGGGAAAGTTGCAAGGTCGATAGATACATATTAGGTGGCAGGATAACTTCTTTTCCATATAAGAGGAAGTGCAAAGAGGTTTTGAGAGAGGGTTTGGGGGTTACACGGTCATCCCATAGTGCATTCACCAAAGCATTGTGCGAGTTCCTTTGTTCAGAGAATGCAATTTTATTGATTATGAAAATGATATTCTCATTGGTTGATTTTGCTAAATTGTTCCCTTGTGGGTAATAATTTGATGCATGCTTCAATAAAATACCATTTTATAATGAAAACTCGTAAAGTTTCAATGAGTAAAAGTAAGTTGCATTATCAAGGAAAAGTGATGTTGGAATTCCAAACCTAGTTATGATGTTCTACTTCACAAATTGGATGACTTCCTTGTCGTTGACTTATCTTAAAGGAATTTCTTCTACACACTGAGTGAAATAATATATTAAAGTTAAAATGTATCAGTGTTGCTTTGACAAATGTGGAAAGATCTCACCAATAACATCAAGTCCCCATTATTGAAAAGGTTCCTCGACTGTTATTGGTAGTAGTGGGGTAGATGACTTCTCATCTCATCCTGCACATCTCTAACATACTGGGCACTTGCAGGCATAAGTATGAGCATCCTTAAATAAAGTGGACCAATAAGAACCAACCTTCATTACTTTATGCGCAACTGTGTCACCCACAAAGTGTCCACCTGCTGGACCATCGTGCAAGTCT
Organism: Pinus taeda; assembly: GCA_000404065.3. NCBI lineage: Eukaryota > Viridiplantae > Streptophyta > Pinopsida > Pinales > Pinaceae > Pinus > Pinus taeda. The sequence goes on along the minus strand of APFE031241266.1, from coordinate 39,255 downwards.
TTTAATACCCTTTCTACATCACAAGGCTTTAGGCATCTTAACAGGCCACCATTATGGTGCTTTTGAAAAAGCATTCCATGTATGAGCTGGTAAGATAGAGCTTTAAGGTTAATTTCCCTTTTCTTCTTATTCGACAAATGCATGGGGAAGGTTCCATGCTCTAGATATTGTCATATATTTGTATCCCAAGGCACGGTTGAGATTGTTGGAGGAACTTGTTTCAATGTTATATATATATATAATATATATATATCTTGTTCCCATCTTGAAACATTTTCTTGTGGAGCATCCCTTGCTTCTGCTACAAGTTGACAGAGGTTGCGGCCCTTAACATTACGAACCAGTTTAAACTCTAGGTCATATTCTTGTGAACAGGTCATCTAGTTGACCCTCTTCTCACCCAATTCTCATTGTACAAAGAGCATTCTGACCATTGGATGAGGCACACATATAATCGTGTGAGCTTTGAGGAGATAGGGCATAAAATTCTTAACTACTTTATATACTTCATAGGCATATTTATCAATAGAAGGGTAGTTACATCCTAACCCCTATAAACCAACACTCATAAAAGATATAGGTTGTTCATTTCCTTCATTATCCTTTTGCGTTAATACAAATGCGATAGATGTATCAGAAGCAAAGGTATATAACAGGAAATCTTTGCCATAATCTAGAATATATAGTCCGGGAGCGTCGATGATAGCTTTCATAATACGAGAAAAAGAATCATTTTTCCTTTTATCCGATTTGTAAAATGCATCTTTCTTAATCATCTCTGGCAGTGGCTTGACAATCTGAGCATAATCATAGATGAATTTTCGCATGAAATTAATCTTCCCCAAGAAACACTGCATAACTTTCTTATTTACATGAAAAATGATATGAGAAATAGTTTGGACCCTTTCAGGATCAACTTTAGCAATGATGTGTACCGAGACGGTACCTTTTGACACGTTAAAGATGTTCTTTTTGGGATTCAAAGGAATCCTATACTTACAACATCGCTCAAATATCTACTTCAAATGATGCACATGGTCTGATCTTTTCTTTGAAAACACAGTTACATCATCCAAATAAACTACCACACTTTGTACAATTAGACCATGGAACATGATGTTCATAGCCCTCTAGAAAGTAGTGTCAACATTAATAAGTTTGAATGGCATGTGCTTGAAAGAAAAAGTTCCCTATTTTGTTCTGAAGGTGGTCTTTAAGTGATCTAGTTTTGCTACTAGCACCTTGTTACACAATATTTTGTCACTCCTCCTGCACTTCCCTGTGACATACCCCGAAGTGCCTGAAACATGACCATTATATAGTATACTCATCCATGTATATAGCTCAGATTCCTCCTAAGACTTTGATTGGAAAATGCCTTGAGCTTTCCTTGAAGAAATAGCTCTTAAAACCCTAAAATGAGAGCCATCGCTCTTATGAGGCTTAAAACAATGATGATCGCCTATTGCACTTTGTTTGACCCGTGATGGCATTGCTTTGTTCCCTTTCATACCCGCGATGATCCCAAAAAGGTATTTCTCCCAAAGGAGATGAGAAGCTTCGTGATTTAGAAGATTCCAGAGCTGTGAGCTGGAGGTGGTTTCGCATAGATGAGGTCGAATCCTCCCAACTTGACCTCTTTGTCTTATCCCTATGAGCTACCTCCTTGAGATGTGGGCCTAATCCTATCTTTGGAAAAGTCCTAACTCCCTCTCCCGCCCTATAAATTCCTCTTCTCCCATTCCCAAATGGTTGGTCTATGTCTATTTGCACCCTTAAGCTAAGCTTGTGCCTAGAGGATATTCATTAGACTTGGAGAGTTTCTTGGCTTGGACTTATATTACCACTCAAGGAGAGCCTTTCAACATTAAGGCTTGGTTGTAAGCTTCCCTTTATTTCCTAATAATATACAACCGTTGATTCATCTTCCCAAAATATATATATTTAGCTTGACATTCCTTGATCAGTTAAGTAGGTTGTTATTGGATTTGCTATTGGTTTTCGCATGCTTTTTTGTCTCTTGATCACTTGTGTAGGCACATAAACACTGAGAGAAGCAGGAATGAGTCTATGACACAAGTGGTTCGAGGCCCTCAACAAAGGAAATCATAATAGCATCATAACGAGGTAGGTCATCTCTTTCATTCTACTTTTCAATTACAACCTAGGAAGATGTCTAGTTGATTGTCACTTCAGTTGCTAGACCCACTCATTGGGCTAGAGGGATCGTCTATGTCCGCAGAGAAGATTAACCTTGTTAACAAAATAGTGACTCCAATGGGGAGCCTATGACCCTTTCCTTCCCTTTCTTCACCTTGTCTTTTGACGAGTTTGATCAACCATTCATTCTTGGACCCCATTGTTTGTCTGTAGTCAGTGTCAATTTCTAGTAGATTCCTGAAGGTGGTTAATTTGAGTTGTTCTTGAAGATTTTGAGTGTCTTCTTTGTTTTTCTCGACAATTGCATTTTTGACCCTAACGATCACGATGATATCGCGGGTTTTTTTATTACAATAACAATGATCGCTACTTTCCTCTTGACAGGTGCGATGATTGTAGAACATTAAGAAATCTAGGGTTTGTCTTCTTATTTTTAGTTTTGTTTGCCTTCTCCCAATGATTTACTAGTGTGATATCAATTGACTCCCTTATTGTATGATTGCAATTACCCTTTAACTTGGTTTGAGTGTGCTTGAAGTTTGATTAGCCTTTTAGGGTTTCTAGGTCTTCTAGGTCAACCTTCGTCCACTCATTGATCTTCTCATCAGAGATCATAGATCAATTACCTATGTTAAAGAGTCTTTGTGTGTTCAGACATCCTTTGCAAATCACTTTTGGTTCTTGTGTCTTAAGTTATTTTCATTAGTAGATACTGTGAAAGACATTTGAGTTCCATTTGACAAACATTAGATTACAAATTGATTGTCTCGTTTGAATCAAAAGGAAGTATTTGCTTTGACTTTTGTGTTTCGAAAAGTGAAAGTGAAAGTGTTTCTTTTTTCATAGTTTTTGAAGCATTTTGAGGTTGCATTCAAATCATTAATGTGAAAGATATTTTCATATTTGTTGTCTTGCTTGCATTCTCTTTTACTTTTGCACTAGATTACGTTGGTTGCATTTTGAAAAAAGAGAAAAAATCATCATTATATCTTAAGGAAGTTTTTCTTTAAGGTTTGTTTTGGCATTGCATTTGCTTATCATATGAAAGATTAGATTTCATATTTTGCATTTAGCATTTGAAGACTGTCATGGATGCACTTTTGCATTTGGTTTGATGCATGATTGAGTGATATTCTTCCTTACATAGATAGCTTTCATCAAATTGAAGGATTTCATTTCATCATCTAGTTGCATTTTAGGAGCAGGTAACATCGTTAAGGCACTGAAATTGAAACATAATTCCAAGATTAACTTTAAAATATATCAATTAATCTAAGGAGCATTTGAAACATTGTTCATATTTAGTGGTCTAGGCTAGAGATGTGTTCCCGCTTCTTTAAAACTTAACAGTTGTCGTTCGCTTCGGAATTAGACAACGCTAGCATGAACTTGTGCTCCCCATACCATCATGTATATAAAGGGAGACCCCCATAGGTTGCAAACCTTTATCCATAGGAAGTCGAGTTTTTCGCCCTGTAAACGTGATACACCAAACCCAACATTCGGGGAGATTGCCTACACATATGTCAAGTCCTTGCTAAATTTAATTTGTTGAGGTGTATATTGTAGTTCACAGTTACTTGGTACTCCTTTTACCTAGATTCACCTGAGTAGTCATTTCGATCTTTTATGACTCTTTAAAATTGAAAACATCATCTAGCAACTTGTCCTTTCAAGCTTGCTAAACCGTTGAAAGCGACTAGAGTCAACTTTTCGTCCTTTTCTCGACGCTTAAAATACGAAAAGACAAAGTTTTTGTTTCTAAAAATAATTGCCCACGATAAACATGTCGAACCCAAGCAGTTGCTTCTTGGACTAATATTGAGTAATTCCCTGTTAGTTTCAATATTGTCAAAAACCCTCAATGAATCTCCTATCCCTTTTTGCTTTTGAGAGGAAGTCAACATGGCTGAACCATTGAGTTGATCTCATAGTTCCCCTTCGTAATCTGATATTGAAGGGTCCTCCCAAGGAGTAAATCTGGAGCTTCCTCGATCACTTGAGGATCAAGGTTTTGAACTTGGGATTATTCCAAGAATCCAACCCTTGTCTTCTTGTCCACCTCCATCATATTCCTGGTCATCTCAAGAATCTAATCCTGGTACCTCTGATAATCCTATTCAGACCCCTGAGAGTCCACAGACTCCTGAAAGTTTGCAAAGGCTTGTTGTTTATTCTTCAAACCAGTTATTCAATTCTGTTGTGATATCTCCTCAATGTCCTTACAGTCCTTACGAACGACCTGGTATTCCTTTGGAGTTATCTCCTCGCACATCTTGGGTTGCTCGTCACTAGTTGTTTCCATCTATGGAGTCAAAAGGTGAAATCCCAACTTTGTCTCTGGGTCATTTGGAAGTTTCTGCTACCCATACTCCTCACGTTGATGATGAGAAAGGATATGAATTTCCTCCAGAAGGCTTTCCTTATATAGGAAGAGTCTCGTCTCTCACCTTTCCTGAGACAAGTGGACCCATGTTGCCACATGGTACTCCTAGTGCCTCGTCATTATATCAAAACCCCATTTGTTCTTCCAATGCTATGCCTACATCTGGTCCGTTCGTTCTGAACATGACCTCTCGAAATTTTGTACAAACTATTGTCACCTCAATTCATGTCCAACCTACCATTTTGTCACAACCTATCTCGTCGTTTCAATCGACCCTTCTAGTTCAACCCACTGTTTCAGGTCAGGTTTCGGTAAGTTCTTCTACCCCTCCATCAAGTGGATAGAATGTGCCACCGGCTGGGGGGCAAGATCCGTATACTCCTGTTGTGTCAGGTGAAACTAATGTGAGTGGATTACAAACTCACATGGTTGGAGTTAACAAACCTTATTATGGTAGTATTCCTAACCATGTCTGTCCATCCGGATCAGGTAACGTCCAATACCAACAACCTTATATGGCTCAGGTTCCACTCTAACAGGTTTATGTCCCATATGCTTTGCAAGCCTTGGTTAATCCATCTTACATTCCTCAAGCAGGAGCTTATGTTCAACTTGGTCAATCTGCTATTCCTGGTGGATATGGTCAAATTCAATTCAGGAACTATCAATAACCTTAGGGTATCACCCAGGGAACTCCCTAGCTACCCTTGCAGCAACAAGGACAACCTTTGCAGCAGCAAGGGCAACCTTCGCAGCAACAAGGGAAATCTTTGCAGCAGCAAGGGCAAGCATTATAGTAGAAAGGGCAACTACTACAATAGCAGGGGCAAGCTTTTCCGCATTCACAACAACCTTTGCAGCCACACACTCAGTTTGTTCAGCAATCTATCCAACCTTTGTCTTCGTAAGGCCAACCTTTGTGGCAGCAAGGTCAACCTTTACAGTAGCAAAGTTAGCCTTTGCAGCACAAGGTTAACCTTGGCAACAACAAGCTTTATAAGCGTATCAACAAAGCCAACCTTTGCAAGCCCAAGGTCAACCCCTGCAGCAGTAGGGGCAATCTCCTTACATCTAGGGTCAATAGGTTCAACAACCTTATAACCCGTATGTTGCATACAATCCTTATCAGCGACCTATGGTAGGACAACATCAAGTCTACCCTTGACCAAATCCACCTTATGGTCAAGGTAACCCTCAGTCAGGACAAAATCAGGTCCCCTAAGGACCAAATCCTCAATTGTGGGGCCAATATCCTTAGCAGCAAGGACGAAATCTGCAGTTCAGGTCTCCTCAAAGACCCTACATTTCGTTCAATACGCAATTGCCTTTCTTGGCTACATTGGCGCTGCCCGATGTATAGAGGCTCACAAATGACCCCATTCTTCATTCACCTTACTGGCCTCCAATTCCAATGAAAATTTCGAGTGATTTCCCCAAATTCGAGGGAAAAGCTAAGGAGGACCCGCAAGCCCATGTGATGACATATCACCTCTGGTGCTCCTCTAATTTGTATGTCGATGATTCTATCCATCTTCGACTCTTTCAAAGAACTCTCACAAGTGTTGTCGCTAAATGGTATATCGAGTTGCCTCGAGGTACCTATGGTGACTTCAACTCTCTGGCTATGGCTTTCCTCGCTCATTTCCAATTGCCGGTTCGATATGAAACTAGCATTCATTTGCTTACATCCCTTAAGCAAGATACCGTGACCCACATTTCCAATCATATCCATGAACGGAGACGTCGATAAGCCAATGAAATTCAACCTAGCAAGAACACTGATTACATCTCCATATACTTTCCAAAATATTTCCTTGTGTGATTACATCTCTCTTTGCAGTCGATTTGTGCACAAATAAGATTACCACCAATCACAATTCTTCAAGTCACTCTAGTTGATCTATAAAATTAATTCAATCAAAATGAAATGGTGTTGCTACAGAAAAAGATGTTTTCACTGTAGATTTGGGAAAATCTGTAATGGAAGTGATCTATGATAGTTTGTTTTCTTCTTTCCCTTCAAAAATATTTAAGTGGCTTTCCTTAATTAATGCACTTTTATACTTATCAATACTTTTGAGGTTGTAATCCACATTCTTTACAATAAAAAAAAACTTTATTCACATCAACAAACCACTGGCAGAAACTATATCAACAATGAATATATGGTATTAGCAATTAGATTCAATTGTCGAAATTCTTTTGACTCGAACACAAACGGATTCATGAATGCTTCTGTCATCAATTTTGGCGAACTAAAGGAGTGGACAGGCATGCCATTGTGTTGTCATGTCAAGAAGAAACCAAACAACTCACATGAACATCGTCTTTTTCAACATCACCGCTCCTCTGAAGATTCTCATATTCATACTCATAAAGATCCCCAAGAAGATTCCTTCATCTGACTTAATCAAACTTTGCCAATTTCTCATCATTGCTTTTAATATAACACCTACTATTGAACACTTTGAAATGTTTCATTGATGTTGGTTTACCATACCATAACTCATAAGGTGTCTTATCACAATTTGGTCTGAGATGTGCCTTATTTAGTATGTGAACAATTGTGTGAACCGCTTCTACCCAATAGGTTTGACGAATGTTCCTTTCCTGCATCATGGCTCTAGCCATTTGTTGTATAGAACTATTTTTCCTTTAAGCAACTCCATTTTGCGGATAAGTGTTTGCAATAGTATACTACCCTTTTATTCCAAGTTCATCGTAGAAGTCTACAAATTCATCTGATGTAAATTCACCTCCTCTATTTGATCTTATGCACTTTATATTGCATCCTATTTGATTCTTTGTCAATGCCTTGAAGACCTTAAACTTCTCAAAGGCTTTGTTACCCACCATTTTGTGGGTAATATCCCTAGGAGAAATTTTTTCTCCAAGATGGTCCTCAGTTGGTAGCCAGAAGACCCTTGCAATCATCAACTAGCTCATTGTGCCATTTCTCCACCACCTGAGCCAACCATGTGGGCTTCCTGAATCTAAAGGTATGCCTTATCATTTTGAGATTGAGTTTTGTAGTTTTCTTATCATGGACACTTCTGGGCATGGATTAATGGGGGGATTCGACAGAAATAATGGGATAGGTCTATGCTTCTGTCCCCTAGACCCCTTTTAGGAATTAACCTTGGATTCTAGTCCCATGGGATCTCTTTTACTAACCATTTGGTTTCAGGGATGGTATTTCACGGGAAACCCCAATTTTGGTTGGCAATCCCACTCCCTTATCCACTTCTATTACCCTTTTTCCACTCATTATTATCCCATCCATCCAATTTCCCACCTGGGTCCACATAGGGTTAGCCTGCCCCTTCCCCTTGCCCACACCTTGGGTCAAGTTCTGGAATGAAGCCCGAAGGTTGATGCAGCTAAAAAGAAAGTTAAAAGCATATATGATCACATTCAATAGGAAAAGTACCACAAAATGCAAAAGATGGTTGGGACATAAACATTTTAGCACGTGGGAAAAAGCCAATACATGAGCTCTACCGCATTATCATGGCCATCACCCTGGTTCCTACATGTTCTATGAGCCTTCTTCATCATATAGGAACCCATGATTATCCCAACCCTTGGTGGGCGATGAACTGCCCCACCTTAATGGGGGGATTCCACTGTTTTATCTTACACATCATGCTCTAAGCCCTTGAGCCCCAAGTAGTTAATCAAAGAAAATCATAAGAGGAAAAAGGCATATAAATAAGCGGGGAAAAACCAAGGCCGAGGCACCTCATGTACCACGATTTCTCCCTCCTACTCATTATAAACCAAAAGTGTGGGCTTCCCTCTTCTAAGCTACTCTTGTACCCAACATGTGATCCAGGGCTACCCCTTCTCATCCCCTACTTCATTCACCTATCTGTAACATGCCACCACCTTTTGATGGATGTACCTTGACAATATTATTCTCTTTAGAGGTAGAAACCACCTAATAGGGTGCTTGGTTAACCCATTCATAGTTTAGGAGACATTGGCACATCTCGAAACCTATTATGGAAGGGCAAGCCATTATGAAGTCCCCTTTTGTGGTCCATGATTAGGTAAGCTCACTTACTCAATTTCTCTAATGAGTTGTTGCACTGGAAAGCCAGGGGACACATTGGATCTTATACAGGAGTGCAGATGGTTTCCATTTGGGGTTTGGTCTCCCTATATGGGGTCCTAATCCTCCAGAGGGCTAGATTGACACATGTAGGGTGAGCGTTGAGAACCATGGGCCTCCACAGTAGCAAAGGACACTCCGTGGATCCCCACAGTCATTCAAAGACTGTTTGTGGTTCACCTATTGGATGAGGAGGATGCACTTGACCCATCATGCCCACCCGACCCCAGATCTACATCATACACTTGGCAAATTATCCAGGACTTCCACGATGATGTGGCATCACCGACACCATCATCCTATCCCTTGAGGGTGACCTACATATATCTTTGATTTGTTTGGAGATCCATAAGGACACGTGTGTGCCCCCAGATGTCATTTGGAGCACCACGTGTTATCACAAGGGGCCACCCCCTTGTTTATTGCTTTTGAGGGTCCTTCTCTTGATTATAGCACCCATGGATCTCGTTAGGCCCCTTAGAGCGCCCTACGACATGCATAGATTAATATTTGACCTCTTGAGAGGCTTATCTTTTCATTCATGAGCTAATTTGGTGGGCTTGTCACCGGCAGTTGTATTATTAGCACATTATTTCATTTTTGGGGCTTATGTAGGCCAAGGAGGCTAATTCAAACTCCCTAGATGTCTATAAATACAAGTGAGGTGAGATCATTTCTCATCATCAATTTGGATTGGATCTCTCTCTTCTTTAAAGAATTTCACACATTTTTCTAGAGGATGAATTAGAGCAGTTATTGGTCTATCTTCTCTTGGAGCTTCTCTATTGTCATTTGTGAATAGTTGGATGTACTCTATTGCATGTAAGTATGAATTTTTGATGTTATTCTTGTTACTTTTGTCACATATGCTAGATGGGAATTTTGTTGTTTTAAGGCTAATTGTTGGATGTAAATTGTTGCTTAATATTGTGGGATTGTCTCTATTATAACGTTCTCTCCATGTATTGGCCCACGTAGTATGAGAAAAATCTCCTAGGGGTAAATTTGACCTTCATAAGCCATTCCTCTTGTACATTTGAAGTATAACAGTTGCAAGATTGCTTTCACTTGAACTAGAGGGTTGTGTGAAGTAATTTTGAGGCCTCCTTGTCTAGGAACTAAGAAATCTTACACATAATCAACATACACTCCATTCTCCCAAGGATTAAGGCACTAATCTACCAAGGGTAGTCACCAAAACACGTATTCTTTCACCTTCTCCCAAGTATAGCCACATTAGGGTGCTTAGGGCATCAATTTCCCGACAAGTCGGCCATTGAAAAAGTTTGATCTCCCAGGATCTCTTGCGCTGGCCTTCCCCTAGCCCTCCTCCAAATTTGAAGATATTCCGACTGTGGGGTTGGGAGAAAATCTAAGCTCTAGCTTCTGTACCAAAACCTACCCTGCCATCCCCAAGGTTAGCACTTTCCAGGGTCAATGCAACATCATTGAGTAAAAATACTTTCTTTGATCCTTCCCACCTTGTCTAGGGTAAGAATATCATTGATTGTTTCATACCTTCCTCATACCCTAGACTGGGTCCACTTGGCCCTGTGTGGTCAAGCTCCTTCAAAGGACCATTCTTTAAGAACCATCTGGGATACCAATTCTAACGAGGATTTAGGGTGTGAGTAACTCCTTTTAAAGCCTATTCTCATACACTTAACCCCCAAACTCCTCTTCCTTGCCCTAGAAGCACATAGTACCTTGCTTAGAAAGAAAGTAACCTCTGTCCTTCTAAACCTTCTGGGAAAGGGTCTGGGTTACTCATATCCATTGAATTATCATTTATTAGTGACTCCATATATATCGGGTCTCCTCCCATTGGTGAAATTCGGTAAATATAAGGGAGCCTTAGTTGAGGTGACAGTGGGTTAAGACTCCATTTGTTGCCCTCGGCCTAGCACTTTCCCTTTAGGATTCCCCTTAGGTCCCCTCCTAGTTTGAGCGGTAACATTTTGGAGCCGTCACCAAGGAGGAAACAGGTCTACCTCCCTAGTGAATCATTGAGGAATTGAACCATTGACGACATTTATAAATATTCCCCTGGTGACTCCACTCATTATCCAATTCGCTAGTTTACTTGAAGGCGACAACATTCCTCCTTTAACTAGGGTTGTTGCAAAATGGGGAAAGCGATCTCCATCATCTGTTGGAACCTCCCTTTTCCCCTAATTTGAGAAAGTCAGTGATACATCTACAAAAATGGCATCTACTTCAAGTGCTGACTCTGAAAGGGATCAACCCAAGACGACCAAGAGTGAAGACACTTGGTTAGTGTCTTTGCCCCTTTGAAATTAAGCAATGATCCCAAGCCATTACTTGAAAAATTTAACCGATGTTTGCCCAAATTTAAAGGGGATGCTACCTGGACTGTCCATGGTTTTATTGAAGCGTTTTACTGCCAGTTGTCCCCTAGATAGGATTTTTGATATTATTGTCATTGATATACGTGTTGTGTGGGGTTGTTGTTATCTCGGAAATGCGGAGCTACCATTGGGGGCATGTGCAAATGGATTTATCATGTGTAACCATTCCCTAATCTGATGGCACCCCTTTTATCCTTTATAAGGAACCTTCTTATTCGCCACATTTGATCAAGCCTGGACCATATTATGAGACATGCGAGAGCGAGAAACCTTCCCATATCCTCCCTACCAAGGAAATCTGAATCCTCTAGCGACCAATCTCTCAAACAAGAAAAAAGTGGAAGCCTAAGAAATAATATAAGGTTATGGATTTTGTCTTGGTAGATAAGAATCTCGTACCTATCAGGATTCATGGAATGGTTGGAGATGACTATTACTACATTACTAAACTTAATGATGAACGTTGGCTTGCGCTGATCAAATTAAGTTGTATTAGCTCCTTCCTTCAAACTTGACATTGTATTATATGAATGGTAAAGTAGGATGAATTGAATGTTGATGTTTTCATTAGAAATGACATCATATGATACTTCTCATGGTAGATTAGCTGCATTTAGATTAAAATTTGCATATCTTTATTTTTTTGTCGATTTTATGGCCTAACATATTAGTATGTGTGATGATGAGACGTCGCGAAAGAATACTGCCCCGTGTTTTTCTATCTATTATATGTGCAGGTGATAGGTTTATGGTAACCAAAAGATTGTTGGAGTTTTCGTGACCTCCCGTTCGAGTAGCTTCGCCCACTTCTTCGAGAGATCACATCCCAATTAGACTCAGATGTTACCCACCATTTTGTGGGTAATATCCCTAGGAGAATTTTTTTTCTCCAAGATGGTCCTCAGTTGACAGCCAAAAGCCCCTTGTAGCCATCGGTTAGCACACTGTACCATTTCTCTGCCACCCGAGCCATGCATGTGGCCCCTCACCCATCTAACATGATCGTATGTTTGAAGGTGGGCCTCCCGAATCTAAAGGTATGCCTTGTCATTTTGAGATTGAATTTTGTAGTTTGCTTATGATGGACACTTCTGGGCATGGATTAATAGGGTGATTCAACGGAAAGAATGGGCTAGGTCTTTGCTTCTATGCCCTAGACCCATTTTAGGAATTAACCTTGGATTCTAGTCCCGTGGGATTTTTTTTACTAACCATTTGGTTTCAGGGATGGTATTTCACGGGAAACCCCAATTTTGGTTGTGTGGACCCGCTCCCTTATCTACTTATATTACCATTTTTCCACTCATTGTTATCTCATCCATTTTTTTCCCACCTGGGTCCACATATGGTTAGCTTGCCCCTTCCCCTTGCCTACACCTTGGGTCATGGCTTAGAAAGAAGCCCAGAGGTTGATGCAACTGAAAATAAAGTTAAAAGCATATATGACCACATTTAACACGAAAATTATTACAAAACGCAAAAGATGGTTAGGACAAAAACATTTTAGCACGTGGGGAAAATCCAATACATGAGCTCTACCCAATTATCATGGCCATCACCCTATTTCCTACAGGTTCTATGAGCCTTCTTCATCATATAGGAACCCATGATTGTCCCCCGTGGTGGGTGATGAACCGCCCCACCTTAAAAGGGGGATTCCACTACTTTAACCCCTTGATCCCTGAGCAGTTAATCAAAGAAAATCATAAAAGAAAAAAGGCATATAAAGAAGGGTGGAAAACCAAGGCCGAGGCACCTCATCTACCATGATTGCTCCATCCTACACATTACAAACCCAAAATGCGGGCTTCCCTATTATTAGCTACCCTTGTACCCAACATGTGACCCAGGGCTGCCCCTTCTCATCCTTTACTTCATTCACCTATCTATCACATGCCGCCACCTTCTTATGGATGTACCTTGACTGTATTATCCCCTTTAGAAGTAGAAACCACCTAATAGGGTGCTTGATTAGCCCATTCAGAGTTTAGGAGACATTGGCACATCTCCAAGCCCATTATGGAAGGGCAGGCCATTATGAAGTCCCTAACTGTGGTCCATGATTAGGTAATCTCATTTACTCGATCTTTAATGACTTATTGTAATGGAAGGCTAGGGGATGCATTGGATCTTATGCAGGATCGCAGATGGTTTCCATTTGGGGTTTGGTCTCTTCTTATACGGGGTCCTAATCCTCCAGAGGGCTACATTGGCACATGTAAGGTGAGTGTTAAGAGCCATGGACCTCCACAGCAACAGAGTACACTCCATGGATCCCCACAGCCATTTAGAGATTTCTCGTGGTTCACCTATTGGATGAGGAGGATGCACTTGATCCATCATGCCTAGATGGCCCCAAATCTACACCATATACTTAGCAGATGATCGAGGACTTCCACAATGATGTGGCATCATCTACACCATCATCATAACCCTTGACGGTGACCTACAGGAATCTTCGATTTGTTTGGAGACCCATGAGGACACTTATGTGCCCCCAGATGTCATTTGGAGCACCACAAGTTATCACAAGCGGCCACCCCCTTGTCCACTGCTTTTGAAGGTCCTTCTCTTCATTATGGGACCCATCGACTCTTCTAGGCCACTTGGAGGGCCCTACGACATGCATAGATTATTATTTGACCTCTTGAGAGGTTTATCTTTTCATTCATGAGCTAGTTTGGTAGACTTGTCCCCAAAAGTTGTATTATTAGCACATTATTTTATTTTTGGGGCTTATGTAGGCCAAGGAGGCCAATTCAAACTCCTTAGATGTGTATAAATACAAGTGAGGTTATATCATTTCTTATCATCACTTTGGATTGGATTTCTCTCTTATTTAGAGAATTTCGTACTTTTTTCTAAAGGATGAATTAGAGCAATTATGGATAATTTTGATGTATGGCTATTGGTCTATCTTCTCTTGGAGCTTCTCTATTGTCATTTGTGAATGGTTGGATATATCCTACTGCATGTATGTACGGATTTTTGATGTTATTGTTGTTACCTTTGTCACATATGCTAGATGGGATTTCCGTTGTTTTAAGGCTAATGGTTGCATGCAAATTGTTGCTTAATATTGTGGGTTTGTCTCTATTATAACATTATCTCCTTGTGTTGGCCCAAATATTATGAGTGAAATGTTGGCATTATGATGCATGTGTTGTACTTGATGGCAACCCACTTGTAGCAGAACAACTCACTAGTATATGGTAACTAGATTAATCTACATAAGAGATATCAGATGTGATAGAATGCATGACAGTTGTGCTTACAGATGTGAAAAAATGCAGGGCAGTTCAGAAGTAATGTACAATGGCAACTCTCTCAAATGACAGTTCACAGTGTAGCAGGCTAACAACAAAGTATATGGTAACTAGATGAATCTACATAAGAGATATCAGATGTGATAGAATGCATGACAGTTGTGCTTACAGATGTGACAAAATGCAGGGCAGTTCAGAAGTAATGTACAATGGCAACTCTCTCAGATGACAGTTCACAGTGTAGCAGGCTAACAACAAAGAATTATAAATCAGACTACAACGAATGAAGAAAAAGAGGTATACGCAGGTTCACCTTGACCAAGCTGCGTATACACACAGGTTCACTGTATACAAGTCGTGTACACGTACACACGCACTTTCACATAAGCAAAAGCACGCATATATTGGAAAACTAAGCTTTTGGTCCATGGTATTGGTCCAAGGTATTTGGTTTAAGGTATTGACCCTAGGTATTTGGTCCAAAGTCTTGGTCCTAAATGGTTTTGGTCCATGGTATTGAGAAAGGCCTAAAACTATATAAGGAGGAGAAGATCATTAGGCCAAGGTGTGCAAGTAATTGAATATCTGATGAAGTGTGAGATCTAGTATGCAGGTTATCAGCTTATGGTGCTTTTCTTGATTTGAACCAAGGATGAACCTTAGCAGTTGATGAGGGATAAGATCTAATGATCGATCGGGATCTTAAGGCTTGAAATGAATTATGATTATATGGTTTGATCATGTATAGTTTAGATCTGAATACTAGCATGTGTTGTTCTGTAAATGTTATGATCTGGGTATAACTGAAGTCTGGAATAGATGCAAAATAGAAGACAGAGATGACAGCAGCAGGTGGTTTTCACTCACATTGGGTTTCCACTTTAAATCTTGTACCTTATGAAGTATGTTTCAGTTGCTTCTGTTTGTTGTTGCAGAGTTCTGGGTTCTGCTTTTGGTTACTGTTTAATGTTTAATAAAGTACTGATGTACAGATTAAAGATCAACATATGATGAATTCACTGAATCATAAGTTCACTAGATATACGTTGGTTGCCTTAAGAACAGTTGCGTGCACATGCGAGTTCCCTTTACTGAAGTAGCGTTTATAAATCTGATTATGGAAATGAAATTTTTTTTGATTTAGAAATACTGATTCACCTCCCCCCCTCCCCCCAGTGCTATTTCGAACAATTGGTATCAGAGCAGGTCCTTTGGTAGAAGCTTGATCGCTTGAAGGAGATCTGTAGAACAATGGGAAAGAAGCTAAAGAAGAAAGTGCCTCAGAAGAAGAAGACATCTCAAAGGAACTATGGCAGTGGGAGAGTCGATTGGAGATTATGTGGAAGTAACTCTTACAGATTCAGAATCACCTCAAAATGAAGATGAACAAGCAAAATAACTATCAGGTATGAATTTGTTATCCTCTGGTGATGCATTTCCCTGTCCATTTGAAGATGATGAAAGTGATAGCGAAACAAATGAATTTTCTCTTATGGGTGAGAGAGAAAGATATCAAATAGAGGCAGAATTTAAAAGGCTCACAGACAAAATTAGAGATCAACAAGATCTATTGGACAAAAGGGAGTTTGCCTTCAAAGAAGAAGCTATCAAACTAAAAGCTCAACTAGAGGAAGGAAACAAAGTAAGGAAGCAATTCAAGGAAAAGGAAGATCAATGTCAAAAGTTGTAGGATGAAATGACATCATTAAGAAATGAAGTAAATAAAAGGAGCACAAAGTTACTATGAAAGTCTTGAAGCTAAGATCCTCACTCTAAAAGAAGATCTTGAAAAATAAAATAAGCAGAATGAAAAACAAGAAAACGAAGTTCGAATTAAGGCAATAGATGAAAGAAGGAAGAAAAGATGAAGAAATCATGAAGAAACAGTATCTTGAAAAGGAAAAGCAATGTCAAGTTGAGGTAAATATCCTAAAAGGTAAGTTAGAAGAAAAGGATAAGCTTTTATGATTTCAAGATAGTACTAAGATTTTGGATGATATTCTTAGTAGTCAAAGGTCTCATGCCATCAAAACTGGTCTTAGTTTTCATGAATCTGTTGAAGGTGAATCTAGCTCACAAAGTGAGGCAAGAAACTCTAATGCAAAATCTGGAATGCTCAACAAGGAGATGAGAGGTCAACTCCATCAACAACCAAGAAAAGAAATACTTCAAAGAAAATCTTTTACTCTTAAATGTCGACGGTCACTTGCTCAAATGAATAATTTTGAATGTTTTATATGTCATAATCTTGGACATGTTGCAGTGAGATGCGGAAGTAGAATGGTTCAAGATCATCACACAGAAAGATCATCAGCGTCCAGGTACTTTAAGGGATATTGTTTTTCTTGCAATATGTTTGGTCACAAAGCCATTGACTGCTATAGAAGAAATATGAAACAAGTAAGATGTTATGCATGTAACAAGTTTGGACATATAGCAAAGGAATGCAGGAGAAAATTTCAGGCACCATACCAAAAGGAGAAAACATCAGCACACTCGAAAATATGGAAGAAGAAGGAAGTACAGTCAGAAAAATGTGGCATGGCATAGTGTATAGACATAACAGATTCAGGGGGAGCTGAATGTGTGAAACTTCAATGTTCTAAATATCATACGCAAGTTTCATGAATACAAGTCCCGTATATATGCGAGTTTGAAGCTGCACAGTCGCATATATGTGGTTTGAGAAAAATGCAGTGGGACAGACTCAGAAAAACTGATTTGATATGATTTAGACAATTATCTTTTCTGTCGTGATGATAGATAACTACAGTCTGTGGATGTTATTTAGAAGTGTTTTTGATCCTCACAAGTTGTTGATAACTTGATGTATATCTGATTGATGATGATGCCTTGATTCTTCTTACTGATATATGCAATGATCAGATCTGACAGTGAACAAGTGGAACAGGTTCAAGGGGAGAACATGCTATGCTTCTAATAAAGCATTGTTGGCATTATGTTTAGAAGTCTTTGGTACCTTATCAATGATGATGATGTTTATATGGCTAAATGATACATCTTGCTATGTTACATGATAAAATCTCATATGATACTTGGGGTCACATAGTTGGTATTCAGATCAGATTGAGGATGACTCTTTGATGATGCATATAGTACATATATGTTGCTTACATGGTGATCTTCATAAGGACAAGGAGAAGTACAAAAACTTGAGTACACAACTTCATTATTTAATGATGAGCCACTCATTTCTGTTATGCTGCTGTCATCATGCCTTCAAAGATACATTAAGATCATATGGTGCAGTTACGATGCAGGATACCTATAGTTCTTGGCTCTCACATGGTTGAGGATTGTTGTTGTTGATGATATCAAGAAATCTTAACAAATGACCATGAGCTCATGGTTTGCTAGATACATATTGCTATCTCTTTGATGGATATACAGTATGCAGTTGCATATTGTTGGTTGGCCAAGAGAATGGTGTTATTGTAGGTCACATGAAGACATAGCTATTTGAAGACCTGGATATTCGAAGACATGGCTTACTTAGACACATAATGATGATGAGTTCTTACCTTATGATGATAGGTTGATACCTATGTTGCAGGAAACATAGGGCAAGGGGGCGTTTCCGTACAGAAACGGGTACGAAATGCTGAAATGCGTTTGGTACGGCCCTGAAACGCGTTTCAAGTTGTACTGCCACGTTTCACAAAACGGAAACGTGGCCAGTATGGCCTGAAACGTGTTTCAGGGCCATACAACTCACGTTTCAGCGTTTTACTTGTGTGTGTGTGTTTTTTTTTCAAATTTAGTTTGTTTCCTAATTTATTTTTAGGTTATCCTAGTGACTTCTAGTTGCTTCTAGATGCCTGTCTAAAGTTATAAAAGTGAACTTTTGCCCTAGTGTTGATATGCAGTTCATAGTAATGTTAAATTCTTAAAGTAAAAGTGATATTCTCCTTTATTTTTCATTTTCATCCTTTTACTTAAATTTTTAACATTACCATGAAATGACTCAGGATGTTTGAGAGTGGTTTCGCCCTCATTGAATTTCATATGGAGAAAGTAGAATTTTAGATCTCACTCAAAATCCAGCAGACTTATATGTTTTTCAGGATTTCAAGGTTGGAGGGATTGCAATGTTTCCATTGGATTTTATCATGTACTAGGGTATGGAACTTGTATTTAATCAAGAGAACCAAGCCCTCTATGCAGGGGAAACTCCCAATAATCAAGATCATGTGGGGTATTAGGGTATGAAATGTGTATTTAATCAAAGAGCACTAAGGTCGTTCGACTATGTAGGAGGAGACTCC